>CAUYLG010068028.1:0-76253 GCA_963573385.1 Cacajao melanocephalus
GACTCAGCCTCCAGAGTAGCTGGGATTACAGGTGCGTGCCACCACACCTGGTTAATTTTTTGTATTTTTAGTTGAGACGGGGTTTCACCATGTTGGCCAGGCTGGTCTGGAACTCCTGAGCTCAGGTGATCCGCCTGCCACGGCCTCCCAGCTGGGATTACAGGCATGAGCTATTGTGCTGGCCAGTATGTGAGAGTCTTTCAACTGAATTCCGGATTTCTCTTAGAGGGACTTGGTCCATGTGTTGGTTCACTCAGTGTATCTGTGGGTGGAGTGATAGTCCGGAGTCTCCTCTTCTGCCATGTTGCCAAAGTCAACCCCTCATTGGCTATATCCTTAGTGAATACTTCTCACCTGCTTGCATATTTTGAACCTGCTGCCTTGCTTTATAATGATATTGTAATAATAATGAACACTCTGAGGTTTGGCCTATGGGAAGTGGTAAAACATGTTTTACAGCTGCTTGACCTTTCTGCCACTTTCCCAACTCTTCTTGGCTTATCAATGTGAGGAGGCAGCACAGTTTGCAATTACTTCATCAAGTGGTTCATCTTTGTTTATTATACAACAAAGCAACTCAATGTGACATACGTGAACAGGATCTTCTGATATTTAATGCAAAACATTGCTCTGTAGGATGCAGAATTGACCAGGAGATGTTCCTTGACCTCAAGGGGTTATCAGATAATTTTGTGTTGCAGGTTGGGCTTCTTAGGAAGCAGCTCTGAGATGGAGATTTGTGTGCAAAAAGTTAATTTGGAAGTTGTCGGGGATTCACACCTGTAGGGGACAGAAGACAGCAGAAGTGGGCAGAAGACGGAACTGAGATGTTAAGCAGCCACAGTAGAGACTTTACCTGGTCATGGATCTTAGGGGAGGTCTGGAGCTGAGAAGACTTTTTTAGCTTCCATCTACTGGGGCAATGGGGCTGGGCCTTTGTCATTGGCTCCTCCTGGAAATGGAACCTGACCCTGCATGTGGCAGCTTTCTTTAGTCAAATCCTGAAGCATACCTGCCCTGCCATCTGTCAGCATCATGGGACCGAGGTCTGAGCAGTTGACATGCGTGAGGAGTATGGGGTCTATCAGAGAAGCTCTAGGGGGCCTCAAACCCAAGAAATAATTTCCTAGAGAAGGCTTGAGGAGGGATAGCTTCTGAGGTGGGTTTAGAAGCATGGAAAATATCTTGCACACCATATGCCCTGGGGATGTAGTGTTTAGCTGGAGCTGTCGAAAACTTGAATGCCCATGAGACAAGTTTGGACAAGAGTTAGGAGCAGTTCTGTCTGGTCAGAGAGTGGAGATGGAGGAATAGTGGAAGAGTAAGAGATAGTCAGGCTGAGGCCAGATTATGGAGAGGCATAAGAGATAGGCTTAGCTTCTGGGCTTCCTTCTCAGAACTACAGATGTGTCTCACTGAGAGTGAAGTCATTTCAGCAGGGCTGAGCCTTTGGGCAGGCACTTAAGTGAGTCTGGCGCATGAGAGGTAGGAAGGCCTATGAACTAGTGGTTCCAGAAACCCAGCTGAAGATACATTTAGTATAATTGAGCTAGACTGGGTTGAAAAGAGGGATGAGGGTTCCAAACGCCAGACTTAGTGCACAGAAGCTGTTCGTTGCCCAAAGAAGAATTGTTAAAGGTTTTTGGATCTGCAGTACTATAGAAGGCATGACCCAAAATGGCACTGAAGTGTCAACATCTGTCAAGGTAAGATGCTCAGAGAGGACTAGCTATATTCCAATTTTGGGTAAACACTTTTTAAGCCTCTGCTGAGTGTCAAGGGTATTAAACAATGTATTACAGACCCTGGCCTTGACAACAAATGCCAATTTTAGTGTTTTCACTCTATCTTCTTTAGTCATGAGGAGTTATGTACAAAAGAGGTGGGATTACAGGTACATGTTTTTAGTCTAAAACAATTGGTTATGCAGCACTGCTAGAATGCATTACTAGTAGCTTTTCCTTTGAAGACTTTTTTTTGCATTTGAGTCTGAAAGAGAATATGATGAAACCAAATAGGATGGAAAGATGGGCTTTCCATTCATCTGTAAACTGGTGCAATCGATATTAATTACCATCATTAACTGGAATTAATCAATTAAATTATTAATTTAATCTCTTGATTCATTGGCAACAAAATGCATAATAATGTATATTTGCCAAAATGATTTGCAATCTCAGTTAAAACAGTAATTAAGCTCTTAAATATAAAGGAATTCTATTAATTTGCGTTGCTTTTTCTTACCAAAGGAGTTAATTACAAAGAAGAATAATTAGTCAGAGATGGTTAATAATGAAAATATGAGTGGCAGTAAGAAAGATGGCCAAGGAAGGATATGACAAAGTCATTGCCAAAAGGCAAGGAGTTGATATTAATGTTTAGGTAATCTTTTTCACAACAAAACAAGGGTTCCTACAGTCCTTATTTCATGAGAAAAATAGAATAACTAACAACAATCATTCAAAAGCACTGTGCAAATGTAATTTTCTGTTAAATATTTGAAAAAATAACAAAAACCACTTATTTACAAATCAACACTTTGAGCCAAGGAAAGCAACTGATAGTTGCATTAGTTCATTTTCATTCTTCTATGAAGAAATACCTGAGACAGGATAATTTAAAAATTAAAGAGTTTTAATTGATGCACAGCTCTGCATGGCTGGGGAGGCATCAGGAAACTTAAAATCATGTCAGAAGGAGAAGCAAACACATCCTTCCTCACATGGTAGCAGGAGAAAGAAGTGCCGAGCAAAGAGGGGAAAGCTCCTTATAAAACCATTAGATCTCAGGAGAGCTCACTCACTATCATGAGAACAGCATGGGGAGACTGTCCCTATGATCTAATCACCTTCCACGAAGTCCCTTCCCCAACACATGGGGATTGTGATTCGGATTACAGTTAAAGATGAGGTTTGGGTGGGGACACAGAGTCAGACCATATCAGTAGTACTGGAAAAATAAAAAGCATTATTTAAATTGCTTTTGCCTGCTCCCACTTTATTATTGTAAGCTAGCCTAGAAGGGAAGTTATTGCCCTGCATGTGAAGGCTGCCTTAGGGCATTTTTTCTTTCCCAGTACCCTTGATCCATAGGGCTCCCTTAACTCATGACAGAAATCCATAATAAACTTGATAAACTCTGGAAAAAATATGGAAACTTATTCTGGGGAGGGATTGAAGCCAGCAGGAACTGGAGGAGATTTGTGTCTTACAAGGAAATCTCACTTCTGGTAAGAAATCCGTGACCCTACTGGGACAGGTGTGTCACAGGTGGAGAGGAGATGGGTACTTCCAGACACTTTTCTTACCAGGTCAGGTAAAAATGGAAGCTTTGAAAAAACACATTTTTATAATATAAAGACTACAAACTTTTATACATCAAAAGATGTAAACCAAATAATTAGAAACGATGGCTTAAATTAACCTGCTCTGTGTAGTAAATATTTTTATCCACCTAACATGTCTTCTAGCTTGCCTGTGAGGTGGGCACGCTTCCATCTTCAACCTAAACATGAGAAACTGAGGTCCAGAGAAGTAGGTTGTGACTGAAGCAGCAGAGCCACTGAGAGGCGAGGTTGAGATGCAGACCCCTCCCCACCCCCACCAAGTTGGGCTTCTGAACCCAGAAGCTTTAACCAGGACACTATTTAAAGTACATACAGAGCTTTCTAAATCGACTAACAAAGATAGGCAACTCCAAAAACAAATTGGCAAAGATTTGAATAGCAAATCCAGACAAGAGCAAATCTAAATGATTCATAAGCATATGAAAAGATCAAGTTCACCAGCCTCAGGGGAATGCAAATAACATAAAAAGGAACTATCATTTCACACACATCCCACTGACAAAAGCTAAAATAGAGCAAAGAACCCACTGCTAGGGATGCTGCAGAGAGAGTGTGAGCAGGAACATTTCAGGTGACACGTGAAGTGCTGCCTCCTTTGGGAACAGCGATTCTAGTTAACAATACTCATGCCTGTGTCTTCAGCAGTCTCCTTCCTGGGAACCCATTACACAGACAGGAACACTGAGTCTTGCAGGCACATGTGGACACAGGTATTATTGTGAGGTGGCAAAACCTGATAAATATTTAATTGTTGATCGGTAGCGGAATTGCTGAATGGTTGAATTATTCCAGCTGCATCCACCTCGTGGATTAGTATGCCGTTATTGAAAACAATGCATGAGAAGCTATAGCAGATGGATTAGGAAGATTTATACACAGTACGGTTAAGTAGAAAGAAAGGCATGCAGAATATCTTTTTATTTCTGTAAATCCAATAGTGTGTGAGTTGTATGTGTGTGCGTGAGTATGTAAGAATGCCTAGAAGGTGGCACCTTGAGTTTCTTAGGAAGCGGTAGGGAGAGAGCTTCCATGAAATGGAAGGAATAGGGCAGGAAAAAAAAAAAGCAGAAACAGGCAAGAAAAAAGAAAATGAAAAAGACTGCACTTTAAATTAGCATAATGATATAATACAATTCATGTAAACTAAACCTGTGAGTCTACAAAGAAAATAAAAGGAAAATGGAGATACTGATAGATCTGTATCTACCCTCTTCTCTATTCACTGATCAAAAGGGATACCCATAATAATTGAAGAAAGCAAAGTATGGGTTAATGTGCACAATACAATCACATCTTGGTAAAGAGAAACACCCTCCCCATGTACGTGCAGATCCACCGGTGTGGAGGGCGGCTCCAGGCTGGGGGGTTGTTGATTCCTGGGGGAAGGCTAAGGACAGGAGGGCAAGAAAGGGAAACAACTCTTTTCTTGTTGCAAGTAATTGTTTTATTCCACTTGGAATGTGGAGATACACCACTTTCGTAATTTCAAAATGATAAATAAAGACACATTTTAAAATAAAAAAAAGAAAGATCAAGACCCACACTTCAAACATACCTGTTGTGTATCCCATGAATCAGCTAACCTTTCCCCTTAATCAAACATCTCTGTGTGGTTTTGGATGATTCTGGATGGACCTCCAGGGCTCCCGTGACCCCACCCCATCTTTTTGGCTCACTCAAAGGATGCCTTATGCACTAAGGTGGCTGTAGAGCCCATGAGCCAACCCTGCTGGGTGTGGCTGGCTGCCCACAGGCTGGGGCAAGACCCAGGAGCTCAAGTGGACTGGGCAGAAAGACTTGCCAGGGAAGGGAGTCAGACGAGAAGAGCTGGCTCCAGGGGATGCTGAGGCCTGAAGTGAAGGTGAGAACAGGCTGATGTTGGCTTCCTCATGTATTTATAACCTTCAGCTTCTGAGAACAATTGCACATATAATCTTTCAAAGTGGCTCTTTGAAACTCTTGACATCCCAGGGGAATCGGCCAAACTTCTGAGACAGTACAATAGTGGTGATGGCAAACTTCAAGCCTCAAATCTTACAACAGAAGGAAAGTAAAAAAATCAGCAAAACCTCGGCATTCACATATCAAAAGTAGTTATAGAAGACGGTTCTGCTGGCAGCAAAGGGTGTAAGAGTAGATGGAATAGTCTCTCTATAATACCAGGAGATAGAATTCCAGTAATAGCAAAAAGAAATGAGACTTTCCATTACCTCCTTATAACTCTTATTATGCCAGCCTGGGTCTTGGCCTAGCTCTTATTATGCCATGTTGAGGGGATGCTGAGGGCTGAAGTGAAGGTGAGAATAGGCTGATGTTGGCTTCCTCATGTATTTGTAACCTTCAGCTTCTGAGAACAATTGCATATATAATCTTTCAAAGTTACAAATAAATCCATATTGAAGAAGAAATTGTGCCTAATTGACAAGGTGTCTTCTCCTCCTGTGTATTCACCGAGATAATGAAAGTACATGGCACCCTTCTCTTCTGCCTTCTGTGTTACCCAAGACAACTCAGCTGAATTCCCCAGTTACCCCATGTTGTACACATGGGGGACCAGAGAGAAGGGGGCTGAGGCAGGAGATACTGAACGTAACCTGTTACATATTCACATACATACAGGTGGGTTGTTTTCTTTACTATTAAAAAGCCCAGATTTTTAATAACTAGATTTTCTTTTCTCTTGCCATAAAAAGCTCACTACATTGCTTAATACACAGAAGACTGACCACAAGTGCTGACGTGTGTGCGCGCACAAACACACACACGCACGCACTCACACTTTTTATCTTTAATCCTAATTCTGACTCCAGTCTGTTCCTAGGCCGTGAAAAATGAATGTTGAACTAAGGCCACTCAACAGACCTAGCTAATCATCTCCAAGAAGTGTCAGACTACCTTGGCCAACTGTTAACATTTGTCCCCAGTAGTCCTGGTTTTATTTGAGAAGGAAGTGACCCCTCTTAGCACCACCTGTGTCCCTGTGGTAACAGGCAGTTAATGAGGGAACTGAGTCTGCCATGTTAATCAAGTACAGATGGAAGATGCAGAGGCTCAGAATTTCTACTGGGGAGGATAAAGGGGCCTGTGTTCACATAACTGAATGTTTTATATTTTGTGTATGGGGCTGCCTATGGAAACATCTTTGCTTTTTTTTTTCACTCTAAAGGGCAATGGGATCTCACTTTTGAGATAAAGGAGGAAGCTAGCTGCCTTCGACTTTCCTTTGCTCTCCATTGGGGAACTCTAGGATTTGCATTTTAGATGTAAATTCATGTAAACCATTACTTAGTTTTTGATGAAATCCTACCATTGAGAACAATCTGGAGTCATTCTCTAATGCCAGTGTGCATTTCATCCCCACATAATTTCTCAGCATATGGATTAAACCTGCAATAAGAGTGGTACAATCATGATTGGGCACACAAGACAATTGACCCTTATTTTACCACAAGGACAGGAACATCTAATCATAATGCCCTTGCTAGCATCTGAGACAAAGCAAGGCTGCATGTCAGCTCAGTCAATTACCTGACATGTGCACTGTCCAGTACTATCCCTTTGTTGGTCAGTTACATTCCCTTCAGCCTTTAGTCCAAAGCAAGCACCCCATCCCTGGTCTGGTTATCACCAGCCAGTGCCTTTGGTTTCAATGAAATAAGGGAATGCATGAAAATCAACCCAAATTAACCATTCCTCATGAGCAGACCTTACCACCTAACTGTTCCTGTGAATGACGGATGTGCCATGCTGATGATCACATCTGTGGCCTGTGCAGAAGACATAAGGGAGGAAGCTGAGATACTCAGGTCATTGAAATAAACAGATGTCAACAGGACACAGCAGGTGCAGCCCTTATTGGGCATGAAGAAAACAAGGGGAAGGAAGGGAAGTTCCTGAAGGCTGGAGTTCAGGAGGTATCTAAAGGCACCCACTTTCTGTATAGGAAATGTCATTACATGGATTCAGATAAGCTTCAGGAAAAAAAAAGCCACTGAGCCTGAAATGAAAGAGAACACCACTGGAAAAAGCATGTCTATATGGTAAGACATCATTTCAGACTAATTTTGAAGTGGCTCTTGACATGCTTTTGTAAAAAATGTGTGATGAAAAGCATCCTGAACAAGATGCAGGTGGAAAGAGGAGATTTCCAAGTGAAAATCTTGGCCAGAGGATGGCCATGGGTGAAATATGGTTCATGGGAGTCTTCAGTGCATCCCTGATGAATGAACTCAGCAGCATCTCAGACGGTTCTGCTGGCAGCAAAGGGTGTTAGAGTAGATGGAATAGTCTCTCTATAATACCAGGAGACAGAATTCCAGTAATAGCGAAAAGAAATGAGACTTTCCATTACCTCCTTATAACTCTTGTAAATCTGTTTCAAATGAAACAAAACTACTTTTGATATGTGAATGCCTAATTTTTGCTGATTTTTTTTACTTTCCTTCTGTTGTAAGATTTGAGGCTTGAAGTTTTCCATCACCACTAACTATTGTTCTGTCTCAGAAGTTCGGCCGATTCCCCTGGGACGTCAACAACCAAGGCTTATTCTTTGGGACCTGACAGCCTCCCCAGGCCCAGAGTCAGATGGGGGGTTGAGCAGGTGGAGGTTAAATCAGCAGGAAGAGCCAGCTCATTAGTGGGAACTGATGGGGGTCTGCTGGGTCTGCCAGGAAGCAAAGAAGGTAGCATCTCTTTAAATGGAAGGGCAAGGGGAATTAGTGAGGAATTGGTATTATAATGCAGACAGAAAAGCTGTCTCTAGACCTTTATGCTCATTCCCATAATGAGTGGGCAATAAATAGAAGTTTCCCACTGGAGAGCCCACAAATGGAGTGAAAAGGGCCGTTTAAGGAGGAGGTGTCTGTAGAAAACAGCGACTGTGCTTTAGGGTCTGAAAACTGAATTTGAGGGAGACAGAATAAGATGAATTATTCTAGTGATGGGAGAGCCACTTTCAAGAATAAAAGGGGCTGCTAGGCTGAGGAGGGTGACCAGCTGTCTCTTCTTTCCAGTGACACTGAAACAAAAGGAAATGAAGTCAAGGAACAGCAGGAGGGAAGGGGTGTGCGGTGGAGGGTGCAGGGACAGGGTTGGGGGATGAACAGTGAGACCTGGAGAGAGGACTCAGCCTGAATCTCCCTGATAAGAGAAGGCGCTGCCTCCGTGGGGCTCTCTGGGGACTGGCTGTAGGGACAGGAGGGCAGACATGGCCTGGAGGTCAAGGTTGCTTGGCTCTGAGTGTGCATTGCCTAAGAAACAGTTGCCACAGACTGAAGGCAATGGGGACTCCACAGGGCTGGAACTGCTTGCAGGGGTCCTCCTCTCCCTATTACACGATCACAGATGAATCCTGCAGCACGGCTGAGATTTCACCAGTATCCCTATCTCCTGCCTTCACCACTTCTTGGACAAGCTCCAGTTCAATTCTCCCTCCTTGTTTTTACCAGTCAAACCCCATAGGCACACACTTCCGAAGTACTTACGTAATAGCAGCCTACAGCAGAACAAAGCAATGACCTTAATGATACTGGCAAAAGATGGAGCCGCAGACTCTTCTTCAAAACCTTTTGAAGTCACAAATAGAGAGTTCTCTATCTTAGCAGTGACGGCTACTGGTTATGTTAAGGAGAATCTCTATAATCTTTGGAGAATGGAAGCTGTAAATTCAGTCCTAGTAATGCTGCAAAATTTTCTGCTTCAAATAGGTTGTTAGTATCAAACAATTCACCCTGGGCTTTCAGCACCTGTCACTTTCTCAAGGCATTTCTCTTATTTTAATATTTCCTGTTTGGGAGCAAGGTAATGGAAGATGAAATGTCACTTATGGAACCTTTACTGAGGATGAGCAGAGAGTAAAAACAGCCATGAATGCTTTTCTCCTTAATCCTCATGGAAATCTGAGTCTATCTCTTACCTAATTTCATACACACTCATCCCTAATATCACCAGACCTGCTCAGTGATTAATCGTCTCAGTAGTTATCAGGCATGGTCATGCTTGCTTAACAGAGGAGATGGGAACGATCAGTAGATTAATCACTAAGCCTGTGCAATCAGATGATAGAAGCAACATCCTAGCAGGCCAAATGCTTCTTTCACTTGAGATTATTTTGTTTGTTTTAATAGAAAAATCGCAAGGTCTAGGCTGGTGCAGCGTCTGGGGAGGGTGGCTGACTTTTCTTCATTAACGCAAGAGCAGAAGGCACGATGACCTCCTCCCTCCTCTCAGCATCTTAGGAATGCTGTGAGCCCTTACCAAGTTTGTCTGGGAAAAAATAATCTGATCAATATTTTTTTAAAAGACTTCATTCACATATCATAAAATTCAGCACTTGAAAGCGTATCTTTTAGTGTTGCTTAGTATATTCAGAAGGTGTGCGACCATAACCACTGTTTAATTCCACAATTTTGTCACTCCATCCCCTCTTCCCCAGACCCTGGCTACTAATTAACTTTCTTTCTTTCTTTTTCTTTTTCTTTTTTTTTTAAGATGGAGTTTCACTCTTCTTGCCCAGGCTGGAGTGCAATGGTGTGATCTCGGCTCACTGCAACCTCCGCCTCCCATGTTCAAGTGATTCTTCTTCCTCAGCCTTCCTAGTAGCTGAGATTACAGGCATGTGCCACCACGCCTGGCTATTTTTTATTTTTTTATATTTTTTTTTAGTAGAGGCAGGGTTTCTCCATGTTGGTCAGGCTGGTCTCGAACTCCCAACCTCAGGTGATCTGCCTGCCTTGGCCTCCTAAAGTGCTGGGATTACAGGCGTGAGCCACCATGCCTGGCCTAATTTACTTTCTTTCTTTTTCTATGACTTTACCTATTCTTAACATTTCATGTAAATAGAATCATGGGATCACACAATATATAATGCTTTGTGACTGACTTCTTTCATGTAGCGTATTTCCAAGGCTAATCCATGTTGTAACCTGTACCTGTGCTTCCTTCCCTCTTATTATCAAATATAGTAAATCCTCACTTAATATCATCAATGGGTTCTTGGAAACTGTGGCTTTAAGTAAAATGACTTACAATGAAACAAATTTCTTTTCTCCCATCAATATAATGAAATGAGGCTGAATGAAATTATATTATTCAAGGACCTGCTGTAAGTCCTTTTGCTTAAAGTCACAGTTTCCAAGAACTCATTTAAGTCAGAACTTACTGTAATATTCCATTGCATGGACCCACCACATTTTGTTTATCCATCTCATTAACTGATGGATGTTTGTGTTATTTGCACTATTTGGCTATTTTGAATAATGTAGTTATGAACATGTATGTACAAGCTTTTGTGTGAACACGTTTCAGTTCTCTCAGGCATATACTCAGGGATTGGTTTGTTGGGTTCCATGGTAATTCCATGTCCCCCTTTAGAGGAATTGCCTTGCCCTCCACAGTGGGCGTGTGTCACTAACACTCCCACCAGCAATTGTTAGGGTTCCAGGGTTCCACATTCTTGCTGATGCTTGTTATTTTTCCCTTTTTTGATGACTGTCATTCTTAGTGGGTTTGAAATGGTATCTCATTGTGGTTTTTATGTTCAGTTTCTTCATTACTGAAGATGTTGAGCATCTTTCTGTGTACTTGTTGGCCTTTTATATATTTTCTTGGAGAAATATCTCTTTGAGTCCTTTGCTCTTATTTTAATTGGGCTATTTGTCTTTTTTATTGTTGAATTTTAATTGTTCTTTGTATTTGCTGGGTACGAGTTCCATACAGATATATGATTTGTAAATATTTTCTCCTACTTTTTAGTCTTTTCAGTTCCTTGGTAGTATCCTTTGATGCTCAAAAGGTTTTAATTTTGATGAGAATTTGGCCTTAAAAAGGCTTTGACTTAAAAAGGCTTAAGTCAATATTTCTCAATTTGTTTTTATTATTACCTCTCTAAAAAGAAAATTTCAATTTAATAAGATGAATTAAATATTGAGAAATAGATCTTGTTGAGTAGCATTGAGCTTTGAAGGACCACAAATCATTGAAATATGTAAGACTTTTTTCCTCCTGGGGTTAATTTTTACCCCCTTACTTGTATTGAGAATTCTTGGATCGGATCAAAGGAGGTGCTTTTTACTTAAGCAAGGCATGAGAATGTGGAAGTAATCTGAGCCATCCTTTGTGTGAATTTAATCTGCTCATGTGCCCAAGACTTTTGCCCAAGCCCCGAGTCATCATCATGTCCTTTCGACCTTTACATAGTGGAGCGAAATGAGCTATTGGTTTTATTCTTCTCATCCAATATAGACTTAGACCCCTATCTGCTACCAATGTCTCTGATTGTTTCTAGCACATTGTTTCGTTTACATGATTTACCACTTAACTATATAGTATGGGCATATGTAGCTTTGTCTCTATCTGCCTGTCCTCTTTTGCTGATGTTTTCACATAATGCACATCACCGGCACTGAATAAACTCTTGGAATGTTGATGTAAATCTTACTTCTTCCAACTTGATTTTAAGGTTCTATACTGTATAGCATCTTAAAGACCTTTGTCTATATCTCTGCAAGTATGAGCTTGGTATTGTGAAGCAGTATGGATTTCATACTTACTGGCTTTCTAAAATTTGTATTTTTCTTTGCAAAAAGAAGTGATGCAGGTGCTTTATTGGAATAACAGCCCAATGGTTCTATTTTGCTGAGCATCATTGGTCATGTGGGTGGCATTCATGCAGTCAGGGTTATCTGTTCTGTTGCATAGCCATCCTGGTACAGGCAGAGGGGAGTTGATACAGTAGTAGCAAAGGTCCCAGATACCTGGGATAGAATCCTGGGCACTTAGGCAAGAAACAGGGTGGAGAATGTTCTCCCAAAGCTATTGGAAACCATGCTAGTCTGGAGGCTGGGTAGCTTAGGAAGGGGAAGCAGAAGTCAGGGCCAATCAGTTGTATTCAGCATCAGAATAGGTGGGTCCCTAGGGGCCTGATTAGTGATGAGGAGCCACAAGAAGGTGGGGAAACGGCATAAGACAGGTTAAGATGAAACAACTCTATAGAAACTGCAGACAGCCCAATCCAGTAACTGCTTCTGTTGGGAGATGGGTTACTAGGATTTGAAGGTGTAGTCTATTTCAGATGACTGCCTGGTACAGCATGATGAGAAGTCAGGAAACAGTGAACAGCCCAGGAGCGTGCTCTATCGCTGTTCTGAAGACAATGAAGCCAAGCTGGCGTTAAAATCCTGGAGGAGAGGGAGCTATATGCTAGCTAGGTCCTTTTGATATTTTTACTTAGAAAACATTTTAAGCGACGGGCCAAGGGACACTTATTAACTCTGGACTCTATACTGTCTCACAGTATGGGATTTTAAAGTCCCTTGTGTCTATAATGACAATGCTTTGTTTTTCCACTGAACTCTCCTGAAATGCCTGTGGACAGCCCTGTGCACCTTCCACTTCACCTCTGTCATCTCTCCTCATGTCACTCGGTCCAGGGGACTGTAGGACTGGGGGTTAATTAAGGCGCAGGGTTTTCGGGAAGTGACACTTAGGCTGGCTCCTTTTAAGGCCCTCAGAGGTGAAATGCTTTCTCTCTCTCTCTCTCCTTCCATCCTCATTTCCCTTCCCTCTCCAGTAACTCCCATAGTCTCCCTGGCTTTTTTCTGTTCCTCTTATGAAGGATAAGAGTGGGTTGGTGGGAGAGAGATGATGGAGTTGGTGTTTCATGTACTTTGCAGTCCAAGAGCATTAGGAGACTACGATATTTCTTATTGCTATGAACGAGCCTAGTTAGTGGCCCTAGTAACAGGCTGATAAGAAAAGAATCTGGAATAATAGATAGCCACATGGCTCTATGAGGTGTCCACCGAGGACAGATATGGGTGATTTGCCTTCAGTAAAGATCAGGTCTGGTGCATTCATTCTGCCCAGCCATTGCCAGATGGTGACAGTCCCCCCAGCTGCACTCTAAGGCCAGGCCAGCCAAGCTGGGGCTGTTCTGATCAATCCAGAACGTCTAAAGATGCTGGTTTCTTCCCTTGAGACTCAAGAGCAGCTGGCAGGCGATGCTAGATTACCAGGAAAGGGCTGGATTTACACACCCTGTAGTGTGTTTCCTGAGGAACGTCACAGGAAGCCCCCCCCCAGCCCTGTGAGCCTCATTGTGAAAATGTGGACCCTCTAGAAGACGATGTACTCTTCTTTACTTAGTGAGCAGTGCAGAGTTGGCCTGAGACAGGCATGTGGGTTTCTCAGTGAAGAACGAGGAAATCTAAGCTTTTCTGGAGTAACGTTGATGTGTTTCAGTGGCTGGTGAGCCTTTCTCAAGTACTCAGAGGTCTCAGAGACCACTGGAGCCCCTACCTTCATAGAAGAGTCTGAAACTCCAAACAAACCCAGATGCAGGAGCATCTACCCTTGGGGCTGCAGAAGAGGTCTTTAAACATGCGAATGTCCCGACCTCTTTTTTTCCTTTTGTAACAGTCTTACTCTGTTGCTCAGACTGGAGTGCAATGGTGCCATCACAGCTCAACCTCTGCCTTCCATGTTCAAGTGATCCTCCTGCCCCAGACTCCTGAATAGCTAGAATTATAGGTGCCTGCCACCACTCCCATATAATTTTTGTATTTTTAGTAGAGACGAGGTTTCATCATGTTGACCAGGCTGATCTCAAACTCCTGGCCTCACGTGATCCACCCACCTCAGCCTTTCAATGTGTTGGGATTACAGGTGTGAACCACTGTACCTGACCTGAGAGTCCTGATTTCTGTACTTGGCTCTGTTTGCTGGGTAAGAAACACCTTCAGGTGAACTGATTCACCGCTCCCACAGTGCTGAAATGGGGTCTTGCCGGGTGTTGCTAGGTGATTAACTGAGATGCGGCCAAATCAGAACTAATGGCCACAGAAGTGTTCCAGATTGTCTGTGACTTTCTGCTTTTTTACTGTTTCCCAGTCCTGACTGCCCAGATAAAGCATATCCAGCTCAGGTGGCTGCTGTTGCAAAGTTGTCTACTGCAGAAGTGTTACCTTTCCAGAGACAATAAAATTATTAGATTGCTGCAAAAGTAATTGCAGTTTTTGCCATTACTTTAAAAAGAAAAAAACTGCAATTATGTTTCTATCAACCTAAAAGATGTAAGGCGGGGTTAGAGCTTATATTTCACAGCTTCTTGCCTTTCTTCTTCTCAGTTGTAACAAATGTTTTAATTTCTTACTTCAAAAGCAGGTAGTATCCTCAAGCAGAGAAGGTTGAAAGAATAATGATCACAGATCCATTGTGATTCATACTTCCTTGGACTTCATAGTAATTTCTTCGGCAACAAGGATCTCAATTATGGTATTCTCTGTCTACATTGGACACCATTGAGTTTTTTTTGGCTAATTTCTTGAAACCTGTCACTACCTAGTGGAAGATGTGTGTTCATCAATAATGTGTTTATGACATGATTTAGAAATCCAGAATAAGGGTGCTTTTAAAATGAGACACCTTTAATTTTCTCTATGTGTGACAAATGTGATGCTCAGAGAAATCAATAATAGGTTTATTCTTCATTAAATAATTATTTATCACTTCGTATGTGGAAAATGTCTTAAGTACCATGAAGGCTTTATGGCAGCATGACCTAGTGTCTCTGACCAGAGACAGCTCATCATATAGTGACCAAGATCAAAACCCACACGGGGATACCGGAAACCAATAACTGTGAAACCAGATAGTTCTACCAGCAAACGATCACATAGTCTAGCATTTCAGATAGAGACAATTTAAGCTTGAGTGACTTGGTGCAGACATTGAATTAACTAATGAAAAATAAACAAGATTTAAGAAATCAGATATGAGAGAGAACATGGTTGGTGCAAGGATGGTGCATGATAAGAGATGGGGAATAGGAAAAGTCAAGCCCCGCTATGACTGAGGTGATCACGGAACACACAGAAGGAATTAGATGCATGTGAGGATGCTAACAGAACACTGCCCCTTGACAAGAGTTTTAGCTAAAGTCTGACTTACAGTGGGTCCCATGGGTCCCAGACTCATCCTGTGGTCATTTCCCCAGTGCCAGAATGCATAATTGGCATAGACATACTTGGCAGCTGGCAGAACCCCCACATTGGCTCCCTGAGTGGTAGGGTGAGGGCTATTATGATAGGAAAGGCCAAATGGAAGTCATTAGACCTGCCTCTACCTAGAAAAATAGTAAACCAAGAACAATATCACAACCCTGGTGGGATTGAGGAGATTATTGCCACCATCAAGGACTTGAAAGACATAGGGGTGGTGATTCCCACCACATCCCCATTCAACTCTCCCATTTGGCCTGTGCAGAAGACAGATGGATCTTGGAGAATGACAGTGGATCATTGTAATGACAGTGGATCAACCTAGTGCAAGTGGTGACTCCAATTGCAGCTTCTGTACCAGATGCGGTTTTACTGGTTGATCAAATTAACACATCTTCTGGTACCAGGTATGCAGCCATTGACTTGCAAATTCCTTTTTCTCCATTCCTGTTCTTAAGGCCCACCAGAAGCAATTTGCCTTCAGCTGCCAAGACCAGCAACACACCTTTACTGTCCTACCTCAGGGTTATGTCAACTCTCTGGCTTTGTGTCATAATCTTATTCGGAGAGACCTTGATCACTTTTTGCTTCTGCAATATATCACACTGATCATTACATTGATGACATTATGCTGACTGGATCCAGTGAGCAAGAAGTAGCAAACACACTGGACTTATTGGTGAGACATAAATTAGCATGTCAGAGGATGGGAAATAAATCCGACTAAAATTCAGGGACCTTCTACCTCAGTAAACTCTCTAGGAGCCCAGCGGTGTTGGGACTGTTGAGATATTTCTTCTAAGGTGAAAGATAATTTGCTGCATTTGGCCCCTCCTATAACCAAGAAAGAGGCACAATGCCTAGTGGGTCTATTTGGATTTTGGAAGCAACACATTCCTCATTTGTGTGTGTTACTCCAGCCTATTTGTCAAGTGACCAGTAAGGCTGCCAGGTTTGAGTGGAGTCCAGAATGGGAGAAGGCTCTGTGAGAGGTCCAGGCTGCTGTGCAAGCTGCTCTGCCACTTGGGCCATATGACCCAGCAGACCCAATGGTGCTTGAGAGGTCAGTGGCAGATAGGGATGCTGTTTGGAGCACCTGGCAGGCCCCCATAGGTGAATCACAGCAGAGACCTCTAGGATTTTGGAGCAAGCTCCTGCCATCTTCTAAGATAACTACTCTCCTTTTGAGAGACAGCTCTTGGTCTGTTACTGGGTTTTGGTGGGAATGGAATGTTTGACTATGGGCCATCAAATCACCATGTGAACTGAACTGCTGGTCATGAAGTGGGTGCTTTCTGACCCATCTAGTCATAAAGTGGGTCATGTACAGCAGCATTTCATCATCACGTGGAAGTGGTATATATGTGATCCCACTAGAGCAGATCCTGAAGGCACAAGTAAGTTACATGAGGAAGTGGCTCAAATATCCATGGTCTCCACCCCTGCCACCTGGCCTTCTCTCCCTCAGCCTGCACCAATGTCCTCATGGAGAGTTCCCTGTGATGAGTTTGCAGAGGAAGAAAGACAAGGGCCTGATTCACAGATGATTCTGCACATATGCAGGCACCACCCAAAAGTGGACAGCTGCAGCACTACAGCCCCTTTCCAGGACATCGCTGAAGGACAGCAGTGAAGGGAAATCTTCTCAGTGGACAGAACTTCAAACAGTGCACTTTGTACAGAAGGAAAAATGGCCAGATGTGTGATTATATACTGATTCATGGGCTGTAGCCAATGGTTTGGCTGGATGGCCAGGGACTTGGAAGAAACATGATTAGAAAATTGGTGACAAAGAAATTTGGGTAAGAGATATGTGGATGGACCTCTCTGAGTGATCTAAAACTGTGAAGAAATTTGTATCCCATGTGAATTCTCACCCATGCACCCGTGGGCAACCTCAGCAGAGGAGGATTTTAATAATCAAGTGGATAGGATGACCCATTCTGTGGACACCACTTAGCCTCTTTCCCCAGCTACCCCTGTCATCATCCAATGTTCCCATGAACAAAGTGGCCATCGTGGCAGGAATGGAGGTTATACATGGGCTCAGAAACATGGGCTTCCACTCACCAAGGCTGACCTGGCTATGGCCACTGCTGAGGGCCCAATTTGCCAGCAGCAGAGACCAACACTGAGCACCATTCCTCAGGGTGATCAGCCAGCTACCTGGTGGCAGGTTGCTTATATTGGACCTCTTTCATCACGGAAAGGGCAGAGGTTTGTCCTCACTGGAATAGACACTTACTCTGGATATGGGTTTGCCTATCCTGCACGCAATGTTTCTGCCAAGACTATTATCCATAGACTCATGGAATGCCTCATCCACTGTCATGGTATACCACACAGTGTTGCGTCTGACCAAGGCACTCACTTTACGGCTAAAGCAGTGTGTCAGTGGGCTCACGCTCACGGAATTCACTGGTCTTATCATGTTCTCCATCATCCTGAAGCAGCTGGACTGATAGAATGGTGGAATGGCCTCTTGAAGTCACAATTACAACATCAGCTAGGTGACAATACTTTGCAGGGTTGGGGCAAAGTTCTCCAGAGGTCTGTGTATGCTCTGAATCAGCATTCAATATATGGTACTGTTTCTCCCATAGCCAGAATTCATGGGTCCAGGAATCAAGGGATGGAAGTGGAAGTAGCACCACTCACCATCACCCCTAGTGACCCACTAGTAAAATTTTTACTTTCTGTTCCCCCAACATTATGTTCTGCGGATATATATATATATATATATAATTGTTAGTTCTCTATATATTCTATTAGTTCTGTCCCTCTAGGGAACCTTGACTAATACACCACATACAGCTGAGATCATGCAGTCTTTGTCTTTCTGTGCCTGGCTTACTTCACTCAACATCATGTTCTTCAAATTCATTCATGTTGTCACAAATGACAGAATTTTCTTCTTCTTAAAGCCTGAACAGTGTTTCATTGTGCATGGAAACACATTTGCTTTCTCCATTCATCTGTTGGTAGACACTTAGCTTGTTTCCATACCTTGGCTACTGTGAATCATGCTGCAATAAAGATGAGGGTGCAGATGTCTCTGATGTATGGATGTCATTTCACTTGGGTATATACCCAGTAGTGGAATTGTTGAATCATACAAGAATTCTATTTGTAAGTTAAATTTTTAAACTGTATTAATTCACAGTCTCACTAAGGGCTCTTTGTTATCCACATCCTCACCAACACTTTCATATTTTTTTTTGGTAATAGTCACCCTAGCAAGTGTTGGGCGATGTCTAATTTTCATTTTAGTTTCCATTTCCCTAATGTTGAGCATATTTTTATGTACCTGTTCATCATTTGTATATTTTCTTTGGGGAAATATCTATCAGTTCTTTCATTCATTTTTAAATTGGGTTATTTTCTTGCTATTAAGTTGCTTGAGTTTCTTACATATTTTAGATATTAATTCCATATTAGAGATATAGTTTACAAATATTTTCCTGTCAGTCCATGGATTTTCTCTTAATTCTGTTGTTTCCTTTGCTGTTCGGGAGCATTTTAGTTTGATGTAATTTTGTTTATCTAATTTTGCTTTTGTTTTCTGGGCTTTAGGGGTCATATCCAAGATATCATTGCCCAGATCAATGCCATGAAATTTCTTGTTTATGTTTTCTTCTAAGAAGAATGTAAGCAAAAAATTAGAAGAAAAATGGTAAATTAGAAGGAAAAATTAGAAGAAGATAGTTTTACCATTTCAGGTCTTATGTTGAAGTCTTTAACACATTTTTAGTTCATTTTTCCGTATGGTGTGAGATAAGGGTCTAAGTTCATTTTTCTGCATGTGGATATCCACTTTTCCCAACATAATTTCTTGAAAAGACTGTCCTTTACCCACAGAGTATTTTTGGCACTGTTGTAGAAAATCAATTGACCACAGATGTGTAGGTCAATTATTTCTGGCCCCTCTATTCTCTTCCATCGTTCACTGTATCTGTTTTTGTGTCAGTATCATGTTGTTTTGATTATAGCTTTCTAATACGTTCTGAAATCAGGCAGTGTGAAGATGCTGTCAAAAAACTGTTAAGATTGATAAGCAAATTCAGTAAAGTTGCAGGTGACAAAATTGACGTACAAAAATTAGTATTGTTTCTATACATCACCAGCAAACTATCCAAAGAGGAAATTAAGAAAATAATCCTATTTATAATAGCTAGGAGTAAATTTGATTCAGAAAGTGAAAGACCTTGTTATGGTTTCGCTCTTTGTCTCCACCCAAATCAGAGTTCATTGCACCCCCCTACCACCTCCACCAGAGCAGGTGCTGGTATCTGTGGCTGAGAGATCTGCAGATGGTTCACATCACAGGACTTTGTGCAGACAAACCCAGTATCAGCCCAGAGCCTGGTAGGCCTGCTGGGTGGCTAGATTCAGAAGAGAGATAACAGTCACTACAATTGGGCTCCCAGGAAGCCACTTCCCTAGGAAGAAGGGGAGAGTACTACATCAAGGGAACAGCCTGTGAAACAAAAGAATCTGAATGGCAGCCTTGTGCTCTAGACCTTCTTTGTGACAGCCTACCCAAATGAAAAGAAACCAGGAAAACAATTCTGGCAATATGACAAAACAAGGTCCTTTAACACCCCCCAAAAATCACACTAGCTCCCCAGCAATGAATCCAAGCCAAGATGAAATCCCTGATTTACCTGAAAAAGAATTCAGAATATCAGGTATTAAGGTAATCAAGGAGGCACCAGAGAAAGGTGAAATCCAATTTAAGGAAATTAAAAAAATGATACAAGAAATGAGGGGGGAAATAAATAACATAAACAAGAAACAATCAAAACTTCAGGAAATAATGGACACACTTAGAGAAATGCAAAAGGCTCTGGAAAGTCTCAGCAATAGAATCAAGCAAGCAGAAGAAAGAACTTCAGAGCTAAAAGAGAAAGTTTTCAAATCAACCCAATCCAACAATGACAAAGAAAAAAGAATAAAAAATGAAAAAAGTCACAGTGAGATGTAATAATCCCCACGTGTCAAGGGTGAGTCCAGGTAGAGGTAACTGAATCATGGCAGTGGTACCCCTATGCTGTTCTTGTGATAATAAGTGAGTCTCACTCATTGTCTGATGGTTTTATGGTTTTATAAGTGTCTGACATTTGACCTGCTTGCACTCACTCCATCCTGCTGGCTTGTGAATGAGGTGCTTGCTTCTCTCTTGGCCTTCTGCTATGATTGTAAGTTTCCTGAAGACTCCCAAGCAATTCAGAACTGTGAGTCAATTAAACCTCTTTCCTTTATAAATTATCTGGTCTTGGGCAGTTCTTTATAGCAGTGTGAAGATGGACTAATATAGCCCTGTATAACCAAAATTATAAAACATTCATAAAAGCAATTGAAGAAGGCAAAAATAAAGAAATGGAAAGATACCTCTTGTTCTTCATTTGAAACACGTAATATGGAACCCATGTGAATTTTATGGGTTCATATGAACCCTGTGCAAAGAAATCTTGCACAAAAGGAACAAAGATAGAGTCATTACATTACCGAATTTCAAAAATTAATATCTTCACAATGTTGAGTCTGTCAACCTATGGTTTCCATTTGTTTTGCTAATCTTTTTCTATAAAGCCTTGCATAAATTTTTTAGGCTTTAAAACTTTTTAGGCTTTAATTTTCCCCTTTGTGTTTATTTTCTCTATTGCAATTGGTATTTTTATTTCTATTTTGTAACATTTTATTGTTGACATGTAGAAATGAAATTGATGTTTGTATATTGAGTTTTGGTAAGCTTTTAATTTTGCTAAATTTCTTATTATTTCTAATGAATTATTTATGGATTCTATTTTATGCAAACAATTCATATCATCTAGTTGTTAGATGTTGTTAGATACTTTTTCTTTTCTTTGGTATCCTTACCTTATTATGCTGATTGGTTTCTCCAATACAATGTTGAAAGGAATTTGTGATATAAAGCATTTTTGTTTTGTTCTTGATCTCAGAACAAAACAAAAAATAATGAACTTTTTAACCATTAAATAAAATGTTTGCTATGATTTTTTTGTAGATGCTTTTTATTCAACTTAGACATATCTCTTCTATTTCCAGTTTCTTAGGTAATTTTGTGTGTGTGTGTGTGTGTGTGTGTGTGTGTGTGTGTGTAAAACTTGATCAGTGCTGTTTCTGGAGCTAGAACTTTCTACATTTGATCTGCTAATACCCTGGATTACATCGAATGAGTTTTCACTGTTAAATCAAACTTGTGTCATAAAGCCAGGCCTAATTTAGTCAGAATGTTTTATACTTTTTGCTGGTATTTTTTTTTTAGCTCTTTACTAGTAAAACATTCTGTTCATATTTAATGCAGTTGATGATGTATTTGGATTTAAATATACCATCTTACTTTGTGATTTGTAGTTTTCCAACCCATTCTATATATTTGTCATCTCTTTCATGACTTCCTTTAAATTAACAGAGTATCTTTTTAAAGTAACTTTTCCTCTTCACAAGTTTGACAGTTATATACTTTGTTTCTATTATTTTAATCACTATCCTATTAGTTTCAACATGCCTGCTTAACTTACCACTTCTAAACTAATTTAATACTTGTATTCTCTTTTCAAACAATGGAAGGAACATATAACATACAAGACTTGAGTTCATTTTACTCTCTCCTGCCTTGTTTACTATTACTGTTGTTTAAAAAAGTTATACTTCAGTCTTCAAAAGACATCTTCATTTTTATATTATAAATATTATTTAGATTATACATTTATTCCACTTTCTTTGGTCTTAATTTCTTTTTACATTTTAAACTCTGTATGCGAGATAATTTTCTTTCCATTTGACTTATCTTCTTAAGAATTTATTTTAGTATGTTGTTGAATGCAATCTCACTTTTTTGTTTGTTTGTTTTAGTGAAGAATGTTTAGCCTTTATTCTTCCAAGATATTTTAAAGGGAGATGTAAAATTTTGTTCCCCCTTCACGTTGAAGATGTCATTTCCATGTGTTCTGGTTTAAATGGCTGTAAAGTCAAATATTATTTTCATTTCTTCAAAAGGCTCTCTCTGTCTCTGTCTCTCTGTTTCCGTCTCTGCACACACTGTGTGTACGTGTATTACATATATGCATTATATGTGTGTATTACATTAAATATATATGCATTACATTAAACATGTGTGTGTATATATATGTATATATGTATATATACGTATATACATATACACACACACATATATATACGTATATATACATATATACACACATATATACATATATATACACACGTATATACACACACACATTATATATTTATATACACACACACACACACACACACATATATATATATATTTCTGGCTACTTTTAGGACTTTATCTCCCCTTGGGTCTTGGACATTATATTATGATCTGTTTTAGTGTGGATTTATTTTTATTTCTCCTACTTGAAATTAATTGCACTTTTGAACCTGAACAGTTAGATAAATTATGATGAAACATCTTGTGAGATGAGGGAGAGCTGAAGATATGATATCACAGTGAAAGAAACACCCAGATTTGGAAGGTGTCTGCTAGAGAGGTAGAAATTGAACCCGTCAGAGCCAGGTGCTTAGAAAATGAGCAACATGGAGTGGATGCAATTTCAGAATTGGTGATGGTCACACCTGAAGGAAACTCAGAGGCTGCGTGAAATGTAAATTACCTTTCTTTTAACATCTCACTGAATTCCTATTACAAAGTTTTAAATGGGAGAACCCAGTAACAAGAGATTTCTAAGATTAATTCTTGAAGTCCATCACCATGGTGAAAACTCTGAAGAATAAGCTTGAACCTAGGGTCACAAATGCAATTTAAATTTTCCCTGACATTAAAAAAAATGTTGAATTTTCAGCTTTGTCATACAATTTGAGTATATGTATTGAAAATAGGTATAAAAATGAGAGCATCAAGGAAGTGAAATCTGTTATCTTCACGGAATGCAACATATATGAAATATGGACACCTTAAAACTCTTACAACTGTAAAATCTTTGAATCGTATTTTTTTAAGAATACAAATAATGAAAAGTAGATTTTATTCCTGTAGCTTAATGCCCTGATTAATTAATTATTCTTGAAGGTACCCTGGTGAGTGGTGTGTAGTGCCCATTGATTTCTTGGACACATACAAGGCAGTGAAAGTGCATCCATGGGAAGCAGTTCTAATGTGTCAATCCTTTGTGACTGCTTTGTGGAAACTGATCCATATTTGGCTTTCCAGGAGGTAGGCATTGTCACCTGGGTCTCATTGGTTGGCACTCTGGGGATTGGCTGTGGCTGTGTTTTGAAAGTATCTGCTCCAAAATTCAGGTGTTGCCAATGTGATGATATTAAGAGGTGTGGCCTTCCTAAGGCAATTAGGCCAGGAGGGCTCTTTCCTCATGAATGGGATTAGGTGCTCTTCTGAAATGGCTGAAGGGGCCAGGTGCAGTGGCCCATACCTGTAATCCCAGAACTCTAGGAGGCTGAGGTGGGTAGATCACTTGAGGTCAGGGTTCGAGACCAGCCTGGCCAACATGGTGAAACCCCATCTCTACTAAAAATACAAAAATTAGCTGGGTGTGGTGGTGGGTGCCTGTAATCCTAGCTACTTGGGAGCCTGAGGCAGGAGAATCACTGGAACCCTAGAGGGAGAATTTGCAGTGAGCTGAGATCACCCCACTATACTCCAGCCTGGGCAACAGAGTGAGACTCTTTCTCAAAAAAAAAGGCTGGAGTGGTAAGTTCATTCCTTTGGACTTTCTGCCTTCCACTACATTCCTTCCCTCTGGAGGATGCAGCAAGAAGGCCCTCACCAGACACCAGCTGCCAACACTTCAATTGTGCAGCCTCTAGAACCATGAGAAATAGATTTCTGTTCTTTATATAACCTAGTATCAAGTATTTTGTTGTATCAGCCCAAACAGACTGAGACAACTGTTTCTATTTATTCTAGAATGAACAAGAGAGATCTTGAGCTTTCACAGTCCATCAAGTTTCTTCCTGTAAACTGCCTAATCTCCTTATTCTTTTCTATTTTCCAGGCCACTAGGAGAAAAACACACAGATACCATTAGCTCTCAGATAGTCAAAAATTCTCAAACTTCCTTTACCATTTCTGAGGAGCAGCTATGTGACCTTTTACACCCCATAAACCCAATCCAAGCTCAGCAGTTAGCCTTGAGCATTCATTCTTCCCTTCCTCCTTGCTCCTCCTTGGGTCAACCTCTTTCTCCTGAAACTGCACCTGCTATTAGAGGGTGTCAATCCCAGACTCCTGCTGTTGCCTAATAAAAAGATTCTGTATAGACACCACCCCACCAGCAGTAGCATTATAAGTCTTCCTTGTCAAAAGGATTTCTGCTATGTCAGCCTTCCTCACAGCTTCTATTGATGAAAAGTTACCTGTGTGTGCATGCATGCATTTATTTCTGTATGTGTTTGTCTGTTTGGTTGTTTTGCCATCAGACAGCTGATCTGCATGAGATCAGACTCTTATTCTTCCTTGACCCTCTAATAGAATAACAGATACACCCACCTGGGGTTACTTACTCAGAATCCACCCCTGGAAAATAATGATGGCAGCTCTTCCTGAAACTCACAGATAGCTCAAACGATTTAGTGCAACATGGCAGAAAAAGCCTTGGACCACCCTTAGTCCCGACTTTGCGACGGTTCGTTAGGATGATCCTGGGCACAGTTGTTTTACCGTGTGCAAATTGGGATAATTCTCACCTTTTAGGGTTGCTGTGAGAGCTAAATGAGAAAATGCATGCCCATCCCTTGCCTGTTCCATGGTAACTGTTCAACCTGAGGGAGATGCCCTGGCTGGATAGAAGATGAAGATGACTGGCACAGATGGTCTCTAAACCCTTACATCTGATGACCCTAACACTGCTGAGTCAGGATTCAGGGATGTATATTTGCCAATTAACTTGCCTAAATTTTTATATCAAACTTTCCTTTGATATCTAAAAGGAAGCTCAGAAGACAATGATATGGAGTCAAGCTGTCTAAATGCTTCTCTCTGTCTGTCTCAGACCCTGCTTACCTGGAAACCTGTGTAACCAGCACCAGTGAGCTGAGATGAGGAAGCAATTTGCTAAACACCAATTATGTGCTAGACTTCTTCATACAGGCTCATTTAATTCCAATAAAACCCCTCCAAGGTCAGCATTGTAAATTTTCTTTTGCAGTAAGATCTCAAGGGTAGAAAGAGATGAAGTAAGAGTTTGAGCCTTGTACTGCCTAACTCCAAAGCCTGTACTCCCTCTTCTCATCTGTCCACTGGGTATCAAACCAGGGGCCCAGAAGAGAGGAAGGATGGAAGAGTGAGCATTCTGAGGAGGTGGAGGCTGATAGAGTTACGGGTGCAGAGTCCTCTGAAATGGCCTGATGGTAGCACATGCATTGTTGATAGTCAGGGGTTTTTTTTGTTTATTTTTGTTTTATGTATTGGGTTAGAAACAAGCTGGTAAGACTTTGAGACCAGCCTGGGCAACATAGTGAGACCCCGTGTGTTCCAAATAAATAAATAAATAAATTGGGTGGATGTGGTGGCTCACATCTGTAATCCCAGCACTTTGGGAGGCCAAAGTAGGCAGATCACCTGAGGTCAGGAGTTTGAGACCAGCCTGGCCAACACAGTGAAACCCCATCTCTACTAATAATACAAAAAATTAGCCAGGCATGATGGTGGGCACCTGCAGTCCCAGCTACTCAGGAGGCTGAGGAGGGAGAATCACTTGAACTCAGGAGGTAGAGGTTGCAGTAAGCCAAGATCATGACACTGGACTCCAGCCTGGGTGACAGAGTGAGACTCCATCTCAAAAAAAAAATTAAGCCAGGAGTGGTGGAGTGCACCTGAGGTCCCAGCCACTTAGGAGGCTGAGGTGACAGGATCGCTTAGCCCAGTAGTTCAAGGCTGCAGTGAACCATAATTGCACTACCGCACACCAGCCTGTCTTAAAAAAAAAAAAAAGGAATAGGAAAAGAAAAACAAAACAACAAAAAACACAAACAAACAAACCAAGCAGGAATGGGACATTCTGCAGAAAGTCAAGTCCAAAAGTCTACAACCTGTAGAGGGCAGGAAATTAAACAAAGGGTGACCCTCCCTGTCTGCCTCAGTTAATGCCTCTGTTAAGGACTGCATGTTGTACAACCCCAAACACGTATGTTGAAGCCTTAATCCCCAATGCGATGGCATTAGAAGGCAGGGTCTTTGGGAGATGATTAGGTAAAAACGGCAGTGCCCTCACGAATGGGATCCATCCTCATGAAAAAGGACCAGGGAGACGCCCTGTCCCTTCCACTATGTGAAGACACAGTGAAAAGGCATCCTCTATTAACCAGAAAAATGGGTCTTGACAGACACTGAATGTGCCTTGATCTAGAACTTCCAGCCTTCAGGACTATGACATATAAATTTCTGTTGTTTGTAGGACACACAGTTTACAGTATTTTGCCATAGCAGCCTGAATAACTAGGAGAGCCCCTTACCTCTTTCTTTATGCAAAGATTATGACTGTTTCTTCCTCATGGTTGAATAAAAACTGAGGAATGACTTGGGTCCCAGGTAGACTGTTATGATCTTAGAAATTTAGAAAAGAAAACTTAAGTGTCTCTAATGCTTGAAAGGTGTACAAAACAACAGAAAAGTGCGCCAATTACACGCATTTCCGGCTTTAAGATTGCCTGGTAAAGAGTAAATTACTCAAGGGTTTCTTTAAATTCATGTTTCTATAGAGCATAAAGACAGTGTGACTACTAGGTTATTTATTACTAAATGGAGAGCATCAGAGACAGAACAGACATGTAAGCAAAATACAATTTGATTTACAAACGTTCAGCTTAAATATTTCAAGAAAATATCTGTGAACAGAGCCAAGGTATGGCTGCCCCAGAAAGGTATGTGTTGCTGATGTTGAGAATGTCCACTGTTGGAATGCTGGCATTCTTTCCTTCTTTACCAGATGACTTGCTTAGTTGGCATCCCATCATAGGAACATTTCATCTGCTTCTAGATTATTAACTTAATTTCACATGTTACAATCTTAAATCCAATTTTATTCTGCTCTTAATTGGAAAAAGCTAACTGAATTGACTAGGCTTCTGTACTACGTGTTTCTCTTACTGTGAGGTCAGGGGCAGTCTGGCTGCCCTGCCTCCATTTGTACATGTCTTTTGCCAGTCCCTGACATTGAATATGGTCTGCATATGGGAGCACAGTCCACTCTTTCCTCATGGCACACAGCTGGCTAATAACAGCCAACATGAAGAAGATGGTTTGCTTTCATAGTTTAGGATAAATTGCTATTCTTCCAGTATTCGTTTTTGAATTATGATGATTTTAAGAATAAAAATAGTACATATTCATCTATTCTTAAATATCCATTTTAAGGGAAGGTAAATCCGATGGTCAGAGGTAAGTTCAGAGTTGCACAGACGTAGGTTGAAATCTTAGCCTTGCCACCTGCTACATGCTGGGATTTTCTAGCTCAGTGAGTTGTCAAGCTGCTGTTGTGTCACTCAAAGCTCACCCCTCTGAATCTTGTGGGTTAAGGCCCGGGCTCTGCAGACCGCATTCCTGCTTTGCCAGTTGCTTCCTGTGGGGCTCTGCCAAAGCACTAGAGGGAGGCCTCAGGCTGGGGGCAGTGAGGGAATGAACTCTCTCTCTTTTGCTCATCCAAGCAACACCCCTCATTATGCAGAGCCTGTTAGTTTTGGTTTCTGGTTTTTATTCACACTCCCAAAACTGGTGAACCCCCTCAAGACACCAGCATCAGCAGGACAGCACGTTACTTCTGAGATTTAAGTATCAACGTCGTAAGCCCTCACCTCTAAAGCTCCAGTGCTCCCAGAACCAGTGGCTCCAAACTCTTTGCAACCTCATCCAATTTCCTAAACTCAAATCATCTTAGCCTTTTCACTTGGTTTTCCAGTCCCAGGGAAGAGAGCTGTTTCTTGCATGTTCTACCTTTGCTTTATTGTTTTCTTGTACCTTTTCAATGCTCTCATGCCTATTAAATTCTCTCGTTAAAGTAACTGGTGTGATTTCTATCTTCCTAAGTGGGCCTTGGCTGATACTGTTGGTTTCTTTATACAGAAAATAGCAATAAGAATACCTACTGCTACAGGCTGAATTGGGTTTCCCCAATCCCCATTCATACGCTGTGGTCCTAATCCTGGTACCTGGGAATGTGATCTTATTTGGAAACAGAGCCATTCCAGGTGTAATGAGTTAAGATGAAGTAATTACGGATTTGAGTAGGCAGTTGATCCAGTGACTCGTGTCCTTAAGAGACACAGACAGAGGCAGTAAGCGGGGGAACAGAGGCAGAGCGGGGAATGAAGCATCTCCAGGCTGAGGAATGCCAAGATTTCCCAGCCACACCGGAAGGGAGGAGAGAGACAAGAAACAGGTTCTCCCTCAGAGCCCTCGGAAGGAGTTAATTCTGCCCACACCTTGATTTCAGATTTCTAGCCTCCAGAGCTGTGAGAGAATAAACCTCTATTGTTTTAAACCACCTAGTTCATGACCCTTTATTGTATCAGCTCTGGGAATATATTCATTGAATGATTATGTAGAGTAAATGACCGAAGTGTACCCTGTTTGGGACCTGACACATGTAAATTCTCAATAAAAGAGAGCTATTCTTATTTTTACAGTTATTGGTAGTTCTTGTAGTCTGTGCTTGGCCTGCCCTTGGTCTTTTATTCAACTGCTAACATGTCTCATGGCAGGAGCATGCTCTGAGGGTCATGAGGTTTGTAAACAGAGGGACCCCCACTAAAGGTCTATGCCAGCTCCCAAACTCCTGGTAGGATCTGCTGAGGCAGCTGTGACAATGCATAAATCTATCATCTTCCTCCACACAGTCCTGCTTCCCTTACCCCTCACAGGTGTTATCCTAAAATATATGCAGGCACATATTTTTCTCGAAGCCTGATCCCCTGGTAAACTTGATCTGTGATACCTTAAAGGAAATATAAAGCCTTGCATTTGAATTTTACAAAGTGTAATTTGCACATGTATTAGGCCAGTGTTGAAACAATGGATTCTATAGACATTCTTATGATTTTAAATAATTATTAGCTCATTTAATAGCTCAACACTGTTCATCAATATGAATAAATTGATCTAAGTAGGCAGCCTTTGTCTACTTGGCCCCTATTTCAAAACACTTAAAACATTCTATTTAAGAAACACAGTAGATTCTTAGGTTGTGATTGTCAGCTGATTTAAACGTTACCTTCCCAACCATAACCCTGGCTAGGGTGGTCTCAGATGGAATTCAGTGTTTACCAACTTAAGTCTGTGCAGCTCAATGACCTTCTGATTGCAGTTGCACAAAATGTTGCTTGTAGAAGGTTGCATTAGGTCACATGTAATCCTCTGTTGATATTAGAAGGAAATAGATTCTAAAGGATAAATAATTAAAACATCTGTGACGGTGTTCTTCCATTTCTTTTATTTTAAAGATGTCTTTAAAGTAATTTGTAATTTGAAAAAAGATTTGAATGGTTTGGAGTTCCAGATTTCCTCCTTAGTAGAGTGTTTGCTTTCTCCTGCACACCTCTGTGCTCATTTACATGGTAATTCACAGGTACAATACTCAACACCGGCAGTAACAAGTCAGTACAGCAATTGCTACATTTCAGGAAGAAATGAGGTGTACACTCTACCATACAGATAGGCTATTGAACAAAATCCATGAAGATGTTCTAATTTTCTTAGGCTGGAAAAAGAAGGGATTCTTGAACATTCTTGCATTTCACCTTGCTTTCTCTCATTTCTGAATGGAAAGTTAGAAACCAGTAAGCATTTAGAACGCAGGGTAGTAGCTCCTGAACATTTTCAGTAAAACTTCTTCTGTGATATCATTTTTGGGGGTGTTCATATGAGATGATTGTACTTTTAATAGACACTTATTGAAGAAGTATGATAACAGATGTGAATCCTGTGACACCTTTGAAATGGTTTTGTATTTTGCTAATCATCGTAGCATCTAGATTTTTGAAAAACAGAATATAGGTGAGCTAGAGAAAGTATGTGTGTATAGGTGCATGTATGCTGTTTTTATTGATTAAAGAAGAAAAATGCATAATTGGTGCAGGAACTCCCACACTGCTGCAGGATCCTGAGGCCCACAGTTGGCAAAGAGAAAAGGAAGGGAAGCTTCCAGTCTGGTCCTGTAGCCTGTCCTGTCCTGGCTCTCCTACTAACTGGAGGTGTGACCTTGAAGAATTCAACCTTTAGGTTGTTTCTGTGGCATGCAGTGTAGGTTTTAGAAGTTCAGCTTGTTTCAGTGTCACCTCCCGTGAGTCTCTCCTGAATTTAGGGCCATGGTAGTTTGCGTGCAGCGATTTCCCAACTCCAAGACACACTTTCTTTCTGCTTTGTGAATACACTACCGACCCCTCCATGTTTTTGCTCTAGGATAGCTAATGAACATCAGCAGGGATCAGGAGCTCCTGTGAACATTAAATTAACTGAGGAAGCTGCTGTCCATGCAGCAGTAATGGCCAGTGCCCCGGTCCGCAGGAGGTCCTCTCAGCCTGCAGTTTCTAGGCTTGGCTGGTGGTCATTGATGGGGCCATTAATCATCCATCCTGTTCCTGCATGTTTCAGACCTCCTCCAGGAGCTAACTGTTCTGTGCTCTTTTTCTCTCATTTCCTCTCTTTGTTGTGTATGCGTTTAACCATCAATGTGAATTCTCCTTGTTTGACTCACAGTTGTGAGCAAGTTGTCTCTTGCAGAGCAGGCCCAGGTGGTTTCTCTGCTGCTTTGTCTCCTGGTTGAAGGCAGAGGTCCTTTACTAGGACCTAGCAATGGCAGAAGGTGTGGGAGATTAAGAGACATTTCCTACCCATTGTTTCACTCTGAAGAATACATGGACTTTATGGTTAAGATAAACATTCTTATCGGGTTCACACCAACACTAAAGACGACTTACTGATAAAGTACTTTTTAAAACTTACTTCCTTAAACCTTGATCAAATTTGTATGTCGTGTAGCTCAACAATTTATAATTTTTTCAAATATATATTTCTTTTTAAAAACTGGATGCATTTTTTACGAAAATTGTTTATATTGGGGTAAATTTTATTTCATGAAAATTTTATATTGATAATTTGGTCCACCAATAGCTTATTGTACACATGAAACTTACCTTCTGCCACTGAGAATTATTGTTTATGGCCATTATTTCCATGAAGTTCAATTTTATAGATCTAATTTTTATAAGAAAGTTTTAATACTTTTGCAAGTTACTCGCTAACAAATTATACCACATTCATTTTTAGCCTCTGGCATTTTTTTCTAAATAGCAACAATATAGAAATAATGATAATAATTATGGATTGGATAAAATAATTTTGTGGGGTTTTCTTGACAATACAAAAGAAAATTATTCACAGTATTTCTCAGATAGGGACAGAATTTCTTCATTAACTAGGTTTGGGTAATTTTGTTGTTAATTCAACTTTTCAAATTCTTTGAGTTGCATCTAGAAAACAAAATGAAGTATGTGATATATCTTTCTATACTGCTTTAAATGGTATCATGTATTTAATTTAATTTAGCAAACTATATGTAAGAACTTATACTTAAATCTCCAAAAAATCTTGCTGAGAGAAATTAAAGACTTAAATAAAAAGAAATATAAATTATGTACATGGAGTAGAAAATTTAATATTGTTAGATGTTAATACTGTGTAAACTGATCCATAAAATTTATACAATCTCAATGAAAATTTTAGCTAAATGAATACATAACAAAATATATACTTTAGATTCTTGTTGAAATGGCATAAAAATCTTAGATTAATTTAGGGAGAGTCGATATACTCTATTGTATCTTCTAATTCATCACTATTTAGGTTTTCTTTAAAATTTTTCAGTAAGTTTTTTTTCTAGTTTTTGTTCAGTTTTTAGTTTTTTAGTTTCTTTAGTTTGATTTTGTAGTTTTCTGTGTAGAAGTCTAATGTTTAATTGTTTTTGAAAGTATTGGGAATAATATATTTTTACATTTTTATTTTCTAATCATCTGTTGCTGGTATAATATCCAGCAAATTTGCTACATTTATTTACTCATTTTAATACTTTTTTTGGACATTCTTCTAAATTTTTTGTCATCTTTGAATGATTAAGTGACTATTTCTTTTTCTTCAACACTTGTATGTAAATATTTTGTTTCCTTATTTATTTAGAATAGCAATAAAATGTTTAAAGGGTATGGTGATGGTGAACATTGCTGTGCTTTTCCTGAGCTAAAGGGTAAAGCTCTCAATATTTTACCACAGAAATGGATGTTTACTGTAGGCTAATTGTAGATAAACTTTCAAATTAAAAAAGTATCCTATTTTAAGAATGCTAACAGTTTTTAAGCTAACCTAACCCATAATTTTTATCAAATTTTTCTGTAATGTGTTAAATTTTTAATATAGCACTAGTATTTATTAATTGGTATTTTATTTATCATTTTGACATTTACAATTACAGAAATTTACCTGTAATTTTACTTTTTGTCATGCCCTTGTCAGCATTTGATATCAAAGTTAGGTGTGCTTCCTAAAACAAATAGGTTTGCTCTCTCTATATTATTTTCTGGAAGGATTTGTGTAATATTGCTGTTATTTCTTTCTTAAATGTTTAGAAGAATTAACTACTAGAGAGCTATGTAAATGAACATTTTATCTATATTTTTAAAATTGCAAATGTATTTTAAGTTTATGTATGTACTATGTCTTTATCATTTAATGTGTGCAGGTCATGTACACTCGTCACTTTTTTTCTCCATTCCTGTATTGGTTTTTGTGTATCTTTCCTTTTCCCTTAATTATTCTTGCCAGAAACTTAATTTATTGTTCTTCTAAAAAGAACCAACTGTGCTTTGTGACTCTACCTCTCATTAATTTGTTATCTTTATTATTTTCTTCTTCTATTTTAGTGCGTTCACTTTGCTGTTCATTCTCTAATAACTTAAAACAAGGAAAGACCAGTCTTCTCAATAAATTGTATGAATCCATTGGAGATCTATGGGCAAAAAAATGAAATCTGACCCCCAACTCAAACCTTTTAGGAAAATGAATCACATGTGGATCAAAGACCTAACTGTGAAAGATAAAACAATAAAGCTTCAAAAAATAATACAGAGAAATATCTTCATGTTCTTGGGGCAGGCAGCACTTCTCAAACATGACACTAAAAGCACTAACCATTACATAAAAGATCAATAAGTTGCACTAAATTAAGACTATGAAATTCTATTCACTAAATGACGCTATTGAGACAGTGCAAAACAAAGCCAGTGTGAGAAAAGATCTCTGCAAGACTCATATCCAGAGTTTATAAAGACATCCTAAAAATGTATACAAATGGCCAACAAACATATGAAAAAATGCTCAAGATCACCAATGATCAGGGAAATGTAAATCAAAACCACAATGTGATATTACCTTACTCCTGCAAGAATGGCCATAATCAAAAAATCAAAAAATAATAGATGTTGGCATGGATGCAGTGAAAAGGGAACACTTTTACATTTCTGTTGGGAGTGTAAGCTAGTACAGCCACCTTGGAAAACAGTGTGGAGATTCCTTAAAGAACTGAAAGTAGAACCACCATTTGATCCAGCAATCCCACTACTGGGTATCTACTGAGAAGAAAATAAGTCATTATACGAAAAAGATACTTGCACATGCATTCTTACAGCAGCACAATTCTCAACTGCAAAAATGTGAAACCAGCCCAAATGCCCATCAATTAACTAATGGATAAAGAAACTGTGGAATACTACTCACCCATAAAAAGGAATGAATTAATGGCATTTGGAATAACCTAGATGGGATTAGAGACTATTGTTCTAAGTTAAGTAACTCAAGAATAAAAAACCAGACATCATATGTTCTTATTCATAAGTAGGAGCTAAGCTATGAGGATGCAAAGGCATAAGAGTGACACAATGGACTTTGGGGACTCAGGGGGAAAGGGTGGGAAGGGAGTGAGCGATAAAAGACTACAAATTGGTTTCAATGTATAGTGCTCGGCCGTTGGGTGCACCAAAATCTCACAAATTACCACTAAAGAACTTGTGTAACCAAATACCACCCGTTCCCCAAAAACCTATAGAAATAAAAAAAAAATTTTAAAAAGCACAGTGCTGACTACTAAAGAGAAATAAATAAATAAATAAATAAATGTATAAGTAAAAGACGAATAGCCCAATTAAAAAACTGAACACAAGTATTGCACTGGCATTTTATAAAGGAGGGCATCTAAATGATCATTAAATGTTTAAAAATTAATTAGGGAAGTGAAACATAAACAGACTTTCTGATATACTGTATTATTTTGATATAGCACGCCCCCTTAAAAGGCAAACATTAAAAAGAAATTAACAAGACAATACCAAGTACTGTCGAGGGTCTGGAGAAACCAGAACTTCTCTCAAATACTGGTAGTGGGAGTCAAAATTGCTGCAGGAACTTTCACCACTGTTTTTTTGGCAGCGTCTTCCAAAGCTAGACCTGCACATTCCCAGCAACACCTGAATCATAGGTATAAACCCAAAAGAAATGGAAACATATACACAAGAGACATGCAAATGAATGCTCACAGCAGCATTATTCATAATAGCTGAAACCTGGAAACAACTCAAAAGTCCATCACTGTAATCCCAGCACTTTGGGAGGCTGAGGCAGGCAAATCACAAGGTCAAGAGATTGAGACCATCCTGGCCAGCATGGTGAAACCCCATCTCTACTAAAAATACAAAACTTAGCTGGTCATGGTGGTTTAGGCCTGTAGTCCCAGCTACTCGGGAGGCTGAGGCAGGAGAATCACTTGAACCCGGGAGGCGGAGGTTGCAGTGAGCCGAGATTGTACCACTGCACTCCAGCCTGGCGACAGAGTGAGACTCTGTCAAGAAACAACAACAACAGCAGCAAACAAACAAACAGACAAAAAATAAACTAGTCTATCAAAAACAGAGTGGATAAGTGGATAAACTGGGGTATATTCACAGAATGCAATTTGATACAGCAAAATAAGAAAAGAAAGCGCTGCTTCATGCAGTCACAATATTGAGTGACAAGAGTCAGCCAAAAAAATGTGCATTGTGCATAAATCAATTTATGTTAATTTTAAGAAAAACAGGTAAAGGAAATCCATAAGACAAAAGGCTGAGGATACTTTCAGAATGGGAAAGTTCTAGGAGGGACACCTCCATGGTTTTAGGGTGCTGGGAGTGTTGAGTATGTTGATTTGGGGGGAAGTTCCATGAGAAGGCCATTCTGTAAAAGTATGTCAGCCACACAAAGTTCCCTAAACTTTCAATTATTTCCCTCTGTCTGTTTGCCTCCTTGATGCCTACTCAACCTTTAGGCCTCAGCCTGGAGAGCATGTTCTCTGAGAAGAACTTAATTATGCCTTCCAGCTATTTCCTCTTCCTCTCTCCACACTTTTATTTCATAGCATCAAAAGGAAATGGTTTCTATGACTCACAAAAAGCTTGAAGGCCTTCCCTGCAGATGTGCCTCGGGGAGCATCTGAAAATCAAGTGAGGCTCTGAGCAGAAGTGGGGCACATGGTGAAAGGAGCAGCAGATGTCCTTGTGGTTTCATTCAGGGAGCAAGTTTTATCTTCACCATTGGGTACACCTGTGGTTGGAACGTGTGGCTATTGTTCTGGCTTAATCCCAACCTGGCAACTTTCAGAGAGGTACCACTGAGAACCGTTTTTACAACACTTGTGATTTGTCAGTTATTCAAGGTGAGAGTGGGGCAGGTAGCAGGAAAAAAGGGAAAGAAAGTGAGTCAGAGGCAAGAGTCCTTTTCGAATAGTATTTTTGCACACACACACACACACACACACACAGAGTATTTAGTATAGACATATCTATAGCATTAGATGTATAGTATTTATGCAGTCTCGCAATATCATCAGTATTTAGTATAGACTACAATTGTGTTTTTGCAGTCTATATAGATCTACAGACTATGAAATATATACATAATATATACTATATATAAAATATTGGTAAAGTGGACCAAATTCAGTGTGTGTATGTATGCATACATATACATATACATATTATATATGCTGTATATTATATAATATTTATATTGTATATTATATATTATACAACATTATATATATATATGTAAGGACATGATATATAATATATATAAGGACAGGTGCAAACCCTCTGTCTCGCAGACTTGGGAAAAGTCAGAGAAAAAAGACCCTGGGATATAGGACGAGAGTCCTGCACATACACAAAATGAAACAGGTGTTCTTCAACAAACGTGTTAAACATACAGAGTCTCTGAGGGGAGACATAGCCTTGAGTTAATTGTGAGTTCATAAAGCAGTCTTATATAATATTTATTTCAAAGTAGGATTATCTCCAATTAGCAGGAAAGCACTGCTGCATCGGTTACATTTAAAATACATTAGGCAAGAATTGTATATAAATCAAGACTTAAACAGGCTTTGGCTTTAGTGTTCAACAGAATGCCTATTCTTGTTTGTTTTTGCTCAACATCATAGACAATGCCAAATGTGGTTTAATGATCTCAAAGGAGTTATTTAATGAGGAAGACTTGCTAGTGCTTGAGTAGATGGTTTAAGAAACAAATCTAGAGTCCTTTTGTCCTGACACTTGGCCTGTTTTTATAAAAATGATGTGAATTTCTCCCGTGAGCCTGGTGCACTTAATTAACGAAGATGGTTGTAGGGCTAAGCCTTCCCTGAAAAGAAAATAAATTCAATTACATGTATATAGGAAGGAGCGAGGTGCCACACATCTACTGGGAATTCAAAGATATCCTTCCAAATTAAAAGCAAAAATACCACGCCAGAAAAATACTACAAGCTACAGTCGAAGTCTCTGAAATGTCCATCCAGCCTAAAACTTTCCATCACGTTTGGATATTGCTGCAGTAATACAATGCCCATATCCTTGTTTACCTAAGCATTTCAATGATTAATCAATAATAAAAAAAGAATACTATATACACTACACAAACACACATACACATACATAGATATATACACACATACTATATATGCATTCATTTCCCTAAATGTAACTTATTACTTCTGGTTATTAAAGCCAGGATATTTTGCTAAAGTAAATTTGATGAACCAAAATTCAGATGAAACAAGCTGCCAAAAGCAGCAGCTTAGATAAAAGTCCCACTAATTACAGAAAGCAGGTTTTCCTTTTTTTTTTCTGTAAAGTTCAACACCAGCCAGTTTAATATTTAATACAAGTGCAAGCATCATGCCATGGCCAGCATGCAGGGGAATCCCATCTTTTACACTTGAGACTAGCAGCTGGTTTTAAGTGTTGGAAGTAACAACACACAGCTACACCATTGCAAGATGAGCTTTATTCCTGATACTCTCAAGTTCATCCTATGTGGTTCTACAGCCAATCATACCCCTTTCTCTGAGTCAGATGCTAGCACATCCAAAGGTTTTCAAAGCTAAGCAAGGGGAGACCTTCTAGAAGGGTTGTAAAGAAATATACTCTGCTTGAATTTCAAGAGTAGGCGTAAGCCTCCCTAAATTAATTTTATCTTTTTATTGCAGGGTATCTTTAGGGTGCTTATGTGCAAAGACACTAATTTTACATCCTAATGAGTTTATGAAGAGGAGTGATTCCCTGGATCTCCAAGTATTAGTGTTAATGGACTCTATTTTCTTGCAAATCATAATGTTATTCAGACTTCAAAAAAATCGTTTGTTGTTGCTTGTTAAATTTGAAAAATTAAAATGGACAACCTCAAATTAATGTGTTTAAGGCTTTTCAATTAAACTGGCATAACCACCATCACCAGGGTTGTCAGATTGTAGCTTTGTCTTCCCTCAGAGCTCAACAAAGGAGGAGCCGGTTGTCCAGCTCTCTTGTTTCCTTTAGGATGGAACAACCAGTTTGGTGGCCTCCTTTCTTGACCAAGGTTCCACTCCACATTTATACCCTTTCAAGGACAGTGACTGTATTTGTCAGGGTTTGCCAGAGAAACAGAACCAATAGAATCAATCTATCTATAGTTATCTGGAAAGACATTCTAGATATATGCAGTCATCCCTTGGTATCCTCAGGATATTGATTCTAGGACTCCCTGTGGATACCAAAATCCAGGAATGCCCAAGTCCCTGATATAAAATAATGTAGTATTTGCGTAGAACCTACGCGCATCCTCCCATATACTTTAAATCATCTCTTGCTTACTTACAATACCTAATACGGTGCCTACACATCAGTACATCTATATGCATTCAATGTAGTTCTTGGCATTTGGTAAATTCAAGTTTTTCTTTTTGGAACTTTGTGGAATTTTTTTTCCTGAATATTTTTTATCCACAGTTGATTGAGTCAGTGGATTGAGAACTCAGAACAAACTTGCCTACATACATACACACACACACACACACACACACACACACACAATTAGTACAAAAACCCAAAGAAACATTAATGATCTGAGGTTTACTAAGGAGCTCAGAGTGGACTGGAGATAAGAAAAAAATAAAACAGAGTGTATAAGAAAGAGAAGACAGACCTCTCATGATTTATTCTGAAAGGACAAAAGCTGCCCCAGACGTCTGCAAACTGACCTGGTTCTATCAGCCAGAGCCTGGTGTTGCTAGGAGCTGGAAGTCCCAGCAATGCCTGAGTATTCTCCAAGGTATTCTGCCTTGGGCATATAAATCTTCCAGAACAACAACACAGAGAAGACTGTGACTATCATAGTGCCAGAAAATAACAAGACTGCTCCATGATCGTATTGGAACAAATAGTGCGAACGTTGCCCAAGCCATAAGAATGGCCCATATATCCCCCAATCCCAGTTAATAGAAATGGTTGCTGTTTCTTTAACAACTGTAGCTTAAGCCGTGGTTCATTTCTCTTGCTCTATAGATGAGATTTGTTAATACACCCAATCATAGAAGTGCTCTGACATTCTGAGAGCTTTCAACCCAGAGAAATCCTCAGCTTTCCTGAAACTTCCCCAGAATCACCTTAACAAAAAGCCCAAATCCTGTAATAATTCCTTTTTAACCCCCTCTTAATGAAACACCCAACAGTTTCCCATGGTGCATGTTCTTCCTTGCTGTAACAAGTCGATTAATGCAACTCTGCTCATTCATAGATGTTTTAGTCCTTTTGGGCTGCTAGAACAAAATACCACACACTGGGCAGCTTAAAAACAACAGAAATTTATTTCTCATAATTCTGGTCGCTGGGAAGCCCAAGATCAAGGTGCCTGCAGGTTGGGTCTCTGGTGAGAGCCTGTTTTCTTGATAGGCAGCCATCTTCTCACCCTAACCTCAACTGGGGAAAAAGGTAAGGGTCTCTCACTGGGTCTCTTTTATGAGGACACTAATCCCATTCATGAGAGAGCTGCCCTTATTCCCTGTTCCCTTACCAAAGGCCACACTTCCATATATCATCACCTTGGGAGTTGGGATTTCAACATATTAATTTGGGGGGATACTCACATTAAGACCCCAGCAACAACTGGCCTCATGGTGAGTTTTGCGCAAGAGGCATTCAAGAATCATTTCACAAATATTCACAGAGCAACTATTGCACACCAGACATTGTGCCCAGAACACCCTGTTGGGCGGGCACAATTCTGCCATCGTGGCATGCAGTCTACCAGGAAGTGTCACAAAACAGAAAAAGTGGAGAAATAGAGGAGCTGCTCACCAAAAGAACTAACTGGGTCTGCGAGACCTTTCCAAGGAAGAGACGTCATTTCTGAGGCCTAAATAGAAATAGGTGATAGCTAGACAAATAGTATGGGGCAGGGGTTATCAAATAGGGAGGCTAGCAAAAGTGAAGACCCTGGGATTAAAATGTAGATGATACTTTGAACGTTGCACCAAACAAACATGTACAGCTGGATGTTGGAGTGTAGGTAGAAAACCCATCCTGCAGGTGCTGGCACAGAGAACTGTTGTCCCCATCAGGCAAATCATCCAACCACTATTGAGTGATTTGTAACCCAAAGATCCAATCATTTCTCCAAAGCAGATTTTTTTTCTCAAGCTTAACTTCTTGGGACAATCAATCAACTATGATTGATCCTTGCTAGCTCATCAACATTCTGTGAGGTTCTGTGGGAGAGCCCAGCAAGAAAACTGTGGTCCCGTGCTTGATAGTTTAACATCCATCTGAGTGGGCACCAAAACTCATGCAAAAGAGCAGAGTTTTGTTGTTGTTGTTGTTGTTTGATGTGGAGCCTTGCTCTGTCACCCAGGCTGGAGTGCAGTGGCGCTATCCTGACGCACTGCAACCTCTGCCTCCCAGGTTCAAGTGATTCTCCTGCCTCAGCCTCCTAAGTAGCTGGGATTACGGGCACCTGCCATGATGCCCAACTAATGTTTTGTATTTCTAGTAGAGACGGTATTTCACCATGTTGGCTAGGCTGGCTTCAAACTCCTGACCTCAGGTGATTCACCTGCCTCAAACTCTCAATGTGCTGGGATTACATGTGTTAGCCACTGCACCCGGCTTAGAACAGAACAATTCTTAATAGTTCACAGACGGCATGGACAGTTCCCTCAAGCCTCCCTCTCTTTTCCTCGTTTGCTTGATCCTAAATTCGTTTGCTCTCTCTGCTTTGATTGTTCTCTTACCTTTATGACAATTATATAAATTATACATTAAAAATGAATAAAGAGACAGCATTATTCCCTCATTATCTGATGCGTTGTCATCTTCTCAGCATTCATCTTTTAAATGTATATGTACTTTAAAAAAAGCCCCGCTCAAGAGTCTTCCCAATGCTCCCTTTTCATCTTAAGAACAGCAAACACATGCAGCACTTACTATGTGCCCGGCATTGTTGTAAAGTCCTTGAATCCTCAAAGCAACCCTAGGAAGTAGGTGCTACCATGTTCCCTGTGTTACCATGAGGAACCGAACACAAAGGGAGGTGGAGCAAATTTGCTTCTGGTCTCACAACTTGGAAGCGGCCTAGCAGGGACTTGCATCTGGGCAGACTGGCCCAGGAGGTCATGCTTTTAACAACTAATAACATCTTTTACTCCAACTCGTGTCTTGTGAGCCCACATGGAAAACATTAGAAAGTCCAAGCATGTTCAGGTAATGTTTTGAATGATGGCTCTGTAACGCTGCCCATGTGACTCACACCTGGGGCCCCTGGACATGCCCATCCATCTAGGTGGCCTTCAGAAGGCCCATGACAACAAGGTTGGTTTGTTACAGACAACGTCTTGTTGTTGTTCTTGATGGATGATGCCCCCACCCGTGATCTGTAATAGTAGGACCAGCACAGAAAAAAGACAGCAAATGTTCCTGTGAGGGGATCGTGCCTTCATAAGAGAAGATTTTTTTTTACCACTCTCCACCCAAAACTAGGATGAATGCCTTGGAGCTGGTCTTCTGGACCCCGTCCCTCAGTGATATTCCCAAACATGTAAAAACCTAACAACCGAACAGGGGGAGCTCTTAGTTTGAGTCAAAATGCTCTAGGCACCAACCATTTCTTTGCACCAAATGATGGGCAAATCACTTTTGAGCTTCCCTCATGATACTGAGTGTATTTCTTCTGAATGTTGTACTCATAAGCCCATTACTAAGAAGCCAGCTTTCACCCAAGTCACTCTTGTACCATGGGGTTTTAAAAGTACATGGCAAATGAGAAAAAGAATAAGAAAACAAATGGTTATAATCATTTACACATTATATGAAAATATAAATCTAACAAAATGCATTGATTTATTTTAGGGAGCAAGATACCAGGTCACCAAATGGAATCACTGATCAGTGGACACCAATCAATTCTAAGTTTCAGGCCCCCAGAGTCAATCCCAACTCTAAATTTGCTATATTGTTAACAAAGAACGTATCTCACTGTGTACAGAAGTCCAGGCTGCCTGCAACCTGCAAAGTTGTTGTGAGGGTTAAATTAGCAACCCTGGGAATGTGTACGTGTGAGGAGACACACTCAAGTAAACTTGTGGTTGGTTTTACATTTTTAAATTTTTTATTTTAGTAGAAATGCCTGTGCAAATGGCCCATGCTGCAATTTAATTTGCATCTTTTCTCATCCTAACTACCTCAAGGGTGGACTTTGGAAGAGCAGTCTGATAGCAAAACCTTTTATAGAACTCTTCGAGCTGCATGAAGGAAAAAAAAACTAAGTAGATTCAAAGGGATGATGATAATAAATCAGTCCACAAAATACAGGGTTTTATTAATTTTAGTGGTTTCCTTAGGAAATATGGGTTTACTTCTTGAATAATTGAAAGTTTGCCGAATGCATAATATATGTGTGCATGGCAATGGAGTCGGAGGCTCATTTGTATAAGCCACTGAGAGTTGGGATCACTCTGCACTGAAACAGCAGAGGAGCCTGATGCTACTGAGTGAGCGGCTGCCTGCGGTCCCTGAAGCACAATCTTCTTTTCATTTCTCAAGATGGCGAATGAACCATGTTCTTTATGAATTGTGCTCAGCATATTAGGTTGGTGCAAAAGTAACTGTGGTTCTTGTAAGTACTTTTAATGGCAAGAACGGCAACTACTTTTGCACCAACCTAACAAAATAAAATGAAAACAAAATCTACTGGCGTAGTCCTCCCTCTTGTCCTACTTATGAACAGGATGATGCCAGATGACTAGGCACATGAGGTGCATGGGCTCATCCTGAAGCTTCCTTGGTCTGGGACCCCTGTGCTCTTTCTAAGGCATGAATTTGATCATATGCCTCCAATCGTTAAAACCCTGCAAGGCTGAAATTCAGATTCCTTTGTAAGTGCTATGGACTGACTTGTGTCCTCCAAAATTCACAGGTTGAATCCCTAACCCTCAGTGTGACTGTATTTGGAGACAGGGTCTTCGGGAGGTAATTTAAATGAGGGCATAAGAGTGGGATCCTAGCCCGACAATATTAGTACTTATAAGAAGAGTGAGAGACACCAGTGTTCCCGCCTTCTCTGTGCACACACAAGGAGAGACCACATGAGCACACAGCCAGAAGGCAGCCAACCACCAGCCAGGAATAGAAACTTCTTCAGAAACTAAGTCTGTTTTCCCTTGACCATGAACTTCCAGCTTCCAGAATTGTGAGAGAATAAATGCCTGTTTTGAAGCCCCCAGCCCCCTGTGGGATTCTGCGATGCTGGGGGAGCTAAGACAGGAAGGTGTGCAGTCTTCTTCATGATCCGCCTTCTACTGTGTCTTGCGCCCTCTTTCTCCATGGCCTCATGGAAGCTTCATCTTAGTTACTCTGTGAGGCTCTTGGAATAGACCAAGCTCTCGGGTCTTTCTTTTCCTCCATCAGGAATGGCCTGTGGGCAAATGCTTTGTTCTAATTTCCTCAGCCTTAGCTGAGCCACCACCTCCTCCAGACACCTGCTCAGGCCCACTGTTCTGACTAGGTGCCTCTCTGTGAGCCCCTTCTGCACCTGAACGCAGGTATAGCAGTGCCTCATTCCATGATGTCACTGTTGGTCTCTGTTCTGTCACCCTTACTAGACCTTGAGGTTTAGAACAGTGCAATCTACATCTTGCATCTCTAAAACTCCCTTCCTTCACCCAGAGCTCAGCACACAGTAGGCAATTTGCAAGTGTGTAGAGTCACAATCGAATGAATAAGGAAGGGGCAGGCGACATAGGAGACACATGGCTTTGTGCTTTATATACCTCTGAAGACAGAGACTGGGTGCCTTACAGAGAAAGGGGATGGGAGGTGAAGGAGGGACAGCGTGACTGTCCTCTGTTAGCCCGTGTTTCAATGCCTGCTCCTGGACTGGACCTGACTCTCCCAATGCCCCCTCCTTGCACCTCCCCTTACCTCACCTTTCTCTTCAATTCCCTGCCCCTTCCATTCTCTGTTTCTGGGGATAAAAGCCCTGGAGGGAGGTTTGGCCAGGAGTCAGACAGGAGGTTTAGAAAGACTGATGCGGTAGAGCCTGTGCGTGTCCATTCCAGACTTGCCCCGCTGAGATGCTGCTGCTGTGGTGCAGTGCTGTGGGGGTGAACTGTACCCGGACGGGAGCCCACCGAAACCCGAGATCCAAGGGGCCAAATTTAAGGCACACCTGAGTGCCAAAGAGACTGAGATGGAGTGAGGCATTTGGAAGAAATGAGATTCCCAGCCACCCCGGCTGGTGGTCCAGGTACACTGACTGTCATGTCTATGGTTCCAGCCTTGGTGAGGCAAAGTTAATTTATCAGAAAATATTGAGTCACATCTACCATGTACCACCTTCCAGGTGCTTCAGAAACCTCAGTGAATACATCTAACATAGGTCCCTGCCTCCTGGGGTCTTACACTCCAGCAGAGGGATCCGGAAACATTTTAAAAGAGGCAATAACATTTTTAAAAATCTTTTAGAAGATGAAAAGTCCTTTGGGAAAAGACAGAAGTAGAGCAGAATGAAAGGAAAGTCAAGGCCTGGTCCAGAAGGACTCAGTGAGTTCAGGTTGAAGGAGTGAATAAATTAATTGGTCGATACCCAGGGCCTCTTCGAAGTTACTTGACATTAAATTCCCCATCCTCACAGCCTTCTCTCATCTGCCTCTGCCCTTTGTATCCCTAATCTTCTGCACAGAAGGAACTCAGTAAATGTTAGATGAACAGACAGACTTTTGCTGTGGGTCCAAATGAGGGCTGCCTCCCATCTCAAGCGGACAACACAGTCTAGACTCAGTTCTGAATTTGGAGTCCCCCAGGGCCCCTCCTCATCAATTCAGAAGCCGTCCTGCCTCACAGCAGCTTGATCATAAAACACAGCCTAGGCAGCACTGGGCACTTTGACTGACTCTTTTATTAATGGGTTCCTTCTGCAGATATTTATCACCTCCTTTGGGACTTCAGGCTAGCTCTAGGCCCTAGTCTGCATTTGCTTTGTCCTTGAGAAAGAACAAAAACTGGGCTTTTCCAATTGTCCCCTGTGAGAGTGGGGTGCAGATCAGTGGTGTGGACAGAGACAGATCAGCGCCATCCCACTCAGAGGACAAACCAACAACCTCCCAAAGAACAGATCAGAGACCTCCTTTGAAAAGTGGGGTCTAGATCAATGTGATTATCTGTGATTCATAGGCCCTCGGAGCCCCACCACCCTCCCTAGGGGCACTGGACAGAGTCTTTGCTTAGCTAATGCTTAATGGTTGCTACTGCAGAGGTAGGTGGATAAGGCGGCATCTGGTGATGCATGGCCTCCCTTTTGCACTTTGGGACAAAGGACTGCAGCTTAGAGGGGGCTGTTGGCTTGTGAGAGGCCCACAGCCAGTAGGAGAGAAAGCCAGACTTGAAACTCACAATGCCAATGGTGGCCACGAGCCCCCGTAGTAGGTCCCAGCAGGAGACTAGTGGGCAGGCACAGAGAATAGGGCCTCAGGAGATTCCAGGGGAAGGAGGAATATTTCTGAACCCAGGCAGGTCATTGGGAATCCAGAGTCCTGCATACAGAGTACACACTCAGAGCCTGCTTCTAGGGGCTCAAGGCAGGAGTCCATGTCAGCTGGGAGTGGGGCCCCGAGCTGCTGCGGCTTGGGTGGAGCTGACCTCCCCATGGCTGAGCATTTGTCTCGGGAGAAGCTACTCAGCAGGCAGCCAAACCCCGGTCACTCACTGTTCCCTGGAGGATCCACTAGGAAGCCTGCAAAGCTGTCTCTACCCGTGTAGATGGGAAACGGTTGCCCCGACAGTGCATCATCACTCATCTTAAGGCCCACTAGAGGCCTAAATGTAGCCTACTGGGACAAGATGCTGTCCCATAATGTAATTCTAATGGTGGGACAAACTGGAGTGATGCTATTATTCTTTTTTTTAAAACAGCTATGCCATATTGATATATACATAAAACAGATGTGTGTATCTATGTGTGTACCCAGCACATACTTAGATGATGTGTGAGTTCTGTCTCATCACATGATATCCCATTGTGCAATGGGATATGAAGTTAAAACTGCTTACCTTCTCCTCACCCCCACACCCCAGGCCCAGATGGAAAACCATCTTAACAGTGAAGTGTGTGTCCACAGAGACTTTTCTCTGTGTGTGAAATTTCCATAACTGGGGCTTCTCTTAATACAAATCTGGATATCCACAGGAAGTACCCACTAATTAGCAGATGGCAATATGCTAGGGTGATGCCTGCTACATCAGTGGCTTGTGTGTGTGTGGAATTCTATAGTAGCACAAAGATTATTACAGAGAGGCACTTATGCTGAAAATCTGAAATACATGACATCTGAAATCGTGAAGAGCCTGGCTCAGGGTGGTGGGCAGGCAAGAAGGCAGATGGCCCCTCACTGCCAGCCTTGAGAGAGCTGATATTTATAATGAATGTATTATACTTTATGCTCATTATAAATACCAGCTCCCTATGACCTTGAGATGGTAGATGGGGAAACAGGGACCAGGGGGTCGGGGGACTCATCTAGTGCCCCACAGTGGGGCAGAGACAACCCTGAGGCGCAACACAGCTATGTGCATGCACCTCCTCTCAGGCCCCAGGGTTCACTGAAGCCCTGTACTCTCTAGGCCAAAGGCCTTGGAACAGGTGGCAGCCCAGAGGTGGGAACTCTATGATCTAGGGGTTGTGAAAGGATGGCCCACATCTACCACATCCTGGCAAGGTGAGCAGGTAGGGAGCATTCTGGCAGTGACAGCCCCTCTACGCCTAATGCAGACGCTGTGTTCCAGGGAGAAGAAAACAAAAACATGGCACAGCTGAGCACACAGTCACGGCACATCTGAGCACACAGTCACAGCGCATCCGAGCACACGGTCACGGCGCATCCAAGCACACAGTCACGGCGCATCCGAGCACACAGTGATGCAGAGGGATGTGCTCTGTCTCTCTCTGGGACCAGCACCCTGGGCCTGGAAAGGCTGAATTTGACCTCATGAGCAGGGAGGCACACAACGCTGCTTCCCTCCCAGTGCTGCAGTGGCTGCTGCAGTGCAGGGAGCAATAAACAGCCACCGGGAGAAGGGCTGGCAGCTGCTTCCCCACCAATTTTGAAACTGTTCCCAACCAAAGAGTGTGAACCACAGAGATAAAGCCCTCATGAAACATGAACAGTCCCATGGCTCCCTGCCTGCTGAAGCTCTCTCTCTCTTTATTTATTTATTTTTTTGAAACGGAGTATCCTTCTGTCACCCAGGCTGGACTGCAGTGGCGCGATCTCAGCTCACTGCAACCTCCACCTCCCGGTTCAAGCGATTCTCCAGCCTCAGCCTCCTGAGTAGCTGGGATTACAGGCATGCACCACCACACCTACCCAATTTTTGTATTTTTAGTAGAGACAGGGTTTCACCATGTTGGCCAGGCTAGTCTGGAACTCCTGACTTCAGGTGATCTGCCTGCCTTGGCCTCCCAAAGTGCTGGGATTACAGGCGTGAGCCACCAGGCCCAGCCTTAAGCCTTTTTCCATGTTTAATTCTTCTGTTTTCTTTGGGCCATGTGCTTTTACCAGCTGAGTGATCCACAAAGGCTCCTAACACAGCATGGCTCTCAGTGGGCAGGAAGAGGCATAAAGTGAATGTCTTCAAAGGGCTGCCGTGATCTCCGCATGGTGTCCTTGTGGCGGCCAGAGTAATTATCCACTCAGCCCTGACAGTGCGGTGAGCCCAAGCCTGGCCTGCTCTGAGCAGACCCTGGGAACGACTATGGGTGGGTGGAAAGCGAGGTGGGATGTGAGTCTGGGTTAATTTGCTAACCACATGCATCATGCATATGACTGAGTCATCAGACTGTTCTTCAGGTTGACCTTGTAAAGTGCCATGTCAGCCGCCAGCAGATGGACTCTTACCTTATCTGAGGGTGCAGGACATCCCTCAGCATGCACCCCTCCTGCTCTAGTCCCACGCCCCGCCTGCTCATTCGCGTAGCCCTCGTCACGCAGGTGTTGTGGATTCTCTGTCCCTAGTAACCTGCACACTCTGCAAGACAGGCACCACTAGGTTTTGTCCATCCACATGGCTCGGGTCACGCACAGACAGTGCTCAATAAATGAAGGCTGAGGGAATAACCTCTCAAGTCATCCACCGTATTTCAGTTCTTCCTTGGCTGCCTCTCTGCCCCAGCCACAGAAGCTTCTGTCAATGACATCACCTTCCCAGTTAGTGTCTAGAAAGAGCATTTCATTTAATTCCCTTTATTATTTTGCATTTTACAAAATATTTCTCATTATTCTGCAGGATGATGCAAAGTGAATCTGAGCTCTCCAAAATGGAAAGACTAAGGGAAGATCTCATCTCATACTTTGTGGACTTGGTGTCTCAATCCACGTGAGCACATGATCGCAAACACTGCCCAGAAATCAAGTGGATCTCGTGCTCAGGCCGCTTTCATCAGGCTTCCATGGCAGCACTATTCACATTTGGAGCTGCATTCATGTCTGTTATTGGGGGAGCCCTGTGCCCATAGGATGTTCAGTGGAAACCTGGCCTCTACCAGCTCAAGCTGCTAGCAGCCTCCTCCAGGACAAATGGCGATCAAAAATGTCTCCAGATACTGTTTAGGGCAAAATAGTGCTGGGTTGCCAACCAGGCAACCAATACGATGGTGAAGGGCAGCCAAAAAACACGCCTCTCGCCAAGAGTGCCAGTTTTGATGGGGTCAGCAGATACTTTCTTTCAGAGCAAGTCTGCTGCACACCTTCTGGCGATGGGAACTTAAGAGAAAACTTGTATTTATCTGTGATGATCTGAAAATATTTAATATGTTGTTATCATTTGTGGATCAGAGCATCTTGTACTTCCTAAACTTTTTGCAATTATGGCCCAAGCAACTCTCCCAGCCCGACTTGTGTGGGAGATGGTTATCACAAGTGTGCCCATTATGTGGATGGAAAAACCAAGTCCTGGAAGGGATGAGAGGCAGGAGCAAGGCTGAGACAGTATGGCCCTGGAACACAGACCCTTTCAGCCCTAAGCTCTACAGAATCATTAGACTTTGTTGCTTTAACGTTTCTTTTCTGGGGAGTAATTTGGCTGAAATTACTGGAATCTCCTGGCAGCCATGTGTTTATTATACTCTTGTTGCTTCTATAGACCAGCTACCGGCTTGCTAAGTTTAGGGAATCCTGCCCCTGAAGCAGGTCCACTGAATCCAGGATGCCTTGCAGGTTCTGGCTGGGCGGCTTGCCTGTTTCTGTCACTGAAAAGAAACAATTGAACTCACTAAGGGAACCTGAATCTCAGAATTTCTTTGCTTTTGCAAAGGGATGGCACTATTTTTGGATGGCTGCAGATGCAAACGAGGACTCTGGCAGGCAGAGGTGGGCCCAGCTGGGGCGACAATGCAGTTAACAGAAAGTCACTGTGGAGACGGCAATGGTTCCCCCAGCTGCTGCAGGTTTGGGTAGACTCACAGCCAGCAACCGGCCAGGAAGTTTGGGAAACATCATCAGGTGCTTCTGGAAATGCTAATGAGCTCATGCTCAGCTTGTTGCTTTACCTGTTTGTTTGATGGGATGTGTGGGTAGGCATTGCGCTTCTTAGGAAAGAAAGCAATAAACCAGGCTGCAAACCTGAGCACTAATAAAATGCATCCAGAGGAGATGGTGATGGCTTGATGCAGGAGTCTTGTGGTCTTGGCAACAGCAAAAACAAGAGAAAGTGAGCTGGGAACAGGATGATCAATAGCACATTAAAGTACACAGTAAACCCACATTAAAGTCAGCGTTCAGGAGCCAGCAGAGGCACTGTTCTGACTCTAATTGTGGCTTCCATTAAAAAACCCTCTTTGTCTTCCAGCTTCACTGCCAATACTTCTGCCTCCAAGTACAATAATGCCCCACATCAGATGGAAGGCACAGTCAGCAGTCGTTCTCACTACCTTTAATTGACAAAGGCAGGAGGGTCTGCAGCAGCACGGGGCGATTTCTCAGGGATTGTTACTGTTATAATCTATTTAATAAGCAAGTCAGCTCTCACCTGTTTCTAGGTTTAGCCACAGCCTTCTCATGCATCTACATCCTAAATAGGTGTAACTGAATTCAGATTCTTTCCTCTTGAGCAGCATGTGAGTTTCGCGAGGTTGCCATAACAAATCATCACAAATGTGGTGGCTTAAAATAGCAGAAATTGATTTTCTGGCAGGTTTGGAAGCTAGGACTCTGAAATCAAGGTGTCAGCAAGACTGTGCTCACATGGAAGGCTCCAGGGAGGCTTCTCTCTTCCAGTTTCTGGTGGCTGCAGACGTCCGTTGGCTTGTGGCTGCATGGCTTCCATCTCTGCCCCCATCTTCACATGGACTTCCCTTCTCTGTGCGTCTCTTAAAAGAATACCTGCTATTCGTAGCCGGGTGTGCTCGTGCGTATCTGTAGTCTCAGCTACTCAGGAGGCTGACACATGAGAATCGCTTCAATCCAAGAGGCAGAGGTTGCAGTGAGCCGAGATCATGCCACTCCACTCCAGCTTGGGCAACATAGCAAAATTGCATCTCAAAAAAAAAGAAAAAAAGAAAAGAAAGAAAATCCGTTATTAGATTTAGGGTCCACCCAGATAATCCAGGATGAGTTCTTCACCTAGGGATCCTTCGCTCAGTTCTTTGCTCTGCTGTAGGCTGAATGTGTATGCCCCCTAGAATTCCTAAGTTGAAATCCTAACCCCCAATGTGACGGCATTAGGAAGTAGGGGCTTTGGGAAGCGATTAGTTCATGAGGACAGAGCCCTTGAGAATGGGATTAGTGCTTTTATAAAAAAAGTCTGAGGGAGCTTGGTCGCTCCCTCCACCATATGAAGACGAGGCAACAAGTTGGCCGTCTGTGAACCTGGAAAGTGGCCCTCAGCAGACACCAAATCTGCCAGTGCCTTCTCGGACTTCCCAGCCTCCAGATCTGTGAGGAATAAACTTCAACTGATTATAAATTGCCCAGTTTATGGTATTTCGTTGTAATAGCACAAATGGAGTAAGATATCCATGGATGTGACCCTTTTTCCAAATAAGGTCACATTCAGCGGTTCTAGGGGTTAGGAAGTGGAAATATATTTTGGGGGTCATCATTCAGCCCATGACAAGCAATGATGCACCAGAAAGGCCTGACATGGAAGAAGAGGTAGCTACTTACTTGTGATTCTTGTTATGCAGTGCACTATCATTTCTGGCCTGTGGATCCACAGGCATCAAGCCTGGGAGGGTGTGGCTGGCTACATTGCCTCTCCTATCTCTGCCTCTCCTCCTGTTTCAGAGGAGTCTTTCACCCTGTTAGGGATCAACTCAGAGCTGTTGTCTGGACAGAGGTGGGTGGAAAGGCAGCAGGTGTGAAATGACTTATGGGCAGGCAGATTTACCCACATCTCCTCGGAGCATGGGGTCAGTTTGGGAACACAGATGCCTGCATGTGGAGTGCTGCATCAGGAGCTCTGGCCACCCCTCAGGCTGGTGAATGTCTCTGACACCTGCTATGGAAGGAAGAAGCCCTGTGGTCATGAGAGAGAAAGTGGAGGTCCAGCAGGTGCTGAAGGAGACTGGTGCCTGAGGAGCCTGTTATTCCCAGGTTTCCTAAGCCCTGTGCTGCTGAGGCCTGAAGGGAGGCAGGGATATGAAGAATGCATGGGAACTGGTCCCCAGATGGAACTCTCTGCTCTCTCTGTCTCTGGGCTTCCTTGTTTAATCAGGAGACAGCTGGGAGAATGCAAGACTTCTGTGGACCTACGAAAACATCTGCCTCAGTAATGGGGCAGCTAGAAACTTCCAGGTCCCAGGCGCCTGGTCAGCACCTGTAAGGACCCACACTTTCCTCCTGGTCTTGTAGATTAACTTCCCATCAGGATTTCTGAGCCTAGAGCCTCTGCTGAGGAATTTCCAAAGCCTACAGCTTCACAGTATATCACTAGCTAATCTTAACCTGCTACTGGTAGGTTGGGCTCAAGTGACTGCTTTCCTTTTACATCCATTGTCCCCTTTGACAGATGAGAAAACTGAGGCCCAGGAGCTCAGGAAGCTTGCTCCCAATTACAGAGCTGATAAGTAGCAGATCCAAGATGCAAATCCAGGTGATCTTCCTGCAAGGCCCACACTCCTAGCCACTGCACCCAGAGCCTCAGGAACCCAGGCCTCTAGCACAGCTGTGCCGGCATGAGTTTGCGTACATCTATGAGTAAGAGTTCTGAGAATTTCTACATTTCTTTCAAGTTCTCCATGCTCTTTTGAGTAGTAGATGGTTTTTTATACAATGAATACACAGTAAATGCTAAATCAAAATTAATTAATTGTAGCATGAATGGGGCTAATTCTGTCATTTATCACAGTCATAGATTTTCTATATTTCAAAGAAAGATGATAGAATTTGCTGCCTTGTAGCCTTAAATATAAGATGAAAAATGTAAATCCCAGCTCAAGTGCAACGCGCTTGCTGGAGAACCCAAAGGGGAGAGAACGAGGCGGCCATTTGTAACTGTCGTTGAGCACATTCAGCGGAATTCCAGGGACAAGTGTGATTCTATTTTGGGGTCGAGGAAGAGGCTATTTTGAACCTTCAGATCTGGGTTGCCTTCTCACTGCAGCATCAGCTCCCAAGATAATCGTGGCATCAGACACATGGAGATGTTAACCCTACAGCAGGAATCCAACTCATGAGTGAGGCCACCCATTCCACTGAAAACCCTGGATGAACTTTTACAGGAAGCATCTGCCTGCCCTCTCAGGAGATAACTCTCTCCTCCCCCTTTCCTTTCCTCTGTCACCATCCCAACCCACGCCCGATTTCCCAGATAGACTTCACTCAAAGAACTTTCTGTGTGATTCTCTTCATAATGTAAAGAAAAATAAGTTAAAATAGGACGTATTCTTTTGTCCCAGGGATTAGTCTATTAAGATTGGCATTTGTAACATGAAGGAAGGACAGAGCTCATGAAAAGTTCAAAAGAAGTGGTTCCCATATGAACTACATTGTTAAAGAGTCATGTAGTGGGGAGGGCCATATGATGGGAAAATTCACGGGGTGGGAGGTCCATGGAGTGGGAGGTCCATGGGGTGGGAAGGTCCATAGAGTGGGGAGGTTCACATAGTCGGGAGGTCCATGAGGTCGAGAGGTACCTGGAGTGGGAGGTCCATGGAGTAAGAAGGTCCATGGAGTGGGGAGGTTCATGTGGTAGGAAGGTCCATGAGATGGAGAGGTCCATGGGGGGGAAGGAGCTACTTAGGGTGGGAGGTTCATGGTGTGGGGAGGTACCTGGGATGGGAGGTCCATGGGGTGGGGAGGTACTTGGGGTGGGAGGTCCATGGAGTGGGGAGGTCCATGGAATGAAGAGGTCCATGGAGTGGGGAAGTACCTGGGGTGGGGAGGTTCATGGTGTAGGAAGGTACTTGGGGTGGGGAGGTCCATGGGGTGGGGAAGTCCATGGGATGAAGAGGTCCATGGGGTGGGGAGGTCCATGGGATGAAAAGGTCCATGGGGTGGGAGGTCCATGGAGTGAGAAGGTCCATGGGATGGGGAGACACCTGGGTGGGAGGTCCATGGGGCAGAGAAGTTCACGTAGTGGGAAGGTACATGGGGTGGGAGGTCCATGGGGTGGGGAGGTACCTGGGGTGGGAGGTCCTTGGGGTGGGGAGGTACCTGGAGTGGGAGGTTCATGATGTGGGGAGGTCCATGAGGTGGGGAGGTCCATGGAGTGGGAGGTCCATGGGGTGGGAAGGTCCATGGGATGAAGAGGTCCATGGGTTGGGAGGTCCATGGGGTGGGAGGCCCATGGGGTGGGAAGTCCAGGAGTGGGAAGGTCCATGGGATGGGAAGACACCTGGGTGGGAGGTCCATGGGGTAGGGAGGTGTGAAGGTCCATGGGTTGGGAGGTCCCTGGGGTGGGAGTTTTATAGGGTCAAGAGGTCCATGGAGAGGGAGTCCATGGGGTGGGAAGATCCATAGAGTAGAGAGGTCTCTGGGTTGGGGAGGTCCATGGAATTGGAAGGTCCCTGGAGTGGGAGGTTCCTGGGGTGGTAGGTCCATGGGGTGTGGAGGTCCATGGGGCGGGGGAGGTCCATGGGGTGAGGAGGTAGATGAGTGGGGAGGTCCCTGGAGTGGGAGGTCCATGTGATAAGGGAGTTCATGGGGTGGAGAAATCTCTGGGGCAAGTGGGAGGTCCATAGAATGGGGAGGTTCCTGAGGTGAGTGGGAGGTCCCTAGGATGAGTGGGAGATCCCTGGGGTGAGTGGGAGGTCCCTGAGGTGTGGAGGTCCCTGGGATGTGGAGGTCCCTGGGGTGGGAGGCCCACAGAATGGTGTGATCCTTTACCAATAGCCTCTCTGGTCTTTGGTATTTCCTGAAGCTCCAGGCAAGGGGCCAAAACGTAGGGTGGGGTGTCTCAGTACATGGAAGGGGTAGGGCTGCCGTGTGCTCTGCTGTTGATAGCCTTCCTCTACAGCATGTCTCATCACCAGGGAACACATTTATGGGGAGAGAAGATGATTGAGCAAAGCAGGAAGTATCTTTCTTGCTCATCTTCCACTCAAATATATTTATTGATATTTGTGATACATTAAAAACAAAAATGTAATTTAAAATTAAAATTTCACTGATCAGAGAGTATATAGTTATTTTGGAAATCTCAAAAAAAGACACCTTTAGCCAAAATCCCCAAACAACCTGGGATAATTACTGTTGACCATATAGGATTTATCTTTTAAGCCCTTATCAATGTAACTAAAAAACAGGTCAATTCTAATTGTTGTCTTTTTTTTTTTGTCTTTTCTCAGCTCAGTGGAAGTTTATATAATAAAATCTCTAGTGGTGAGTGTAGAATTTGATGAGTTTGACAAAAATATGTAGTCATTTAGCCATCAGCACAATTATAATAAGAAACATTTTATTCAGCCCCAAAACATTTTCTGTACCACTTAGCTATCAATCTCTTTCCCAAGCCTTCGATCCCTGACAAACACTGATCCGTTTTCTATCACTATAGATTTCCAGATTGTCATGTAAGCAGAATCTTACATGTAGTCTTTTGTATCTGGCTAGTCTCACTTAATATAACACTTGGAAGATTAATCCATATTGCAGCACATAGCAGTAACTTACTAGTTTTTATCATTGAGTAGTATCTCACTGTATGAAGTTCTACAATATGTTTATCTACTTTCTGTTTGATGGACATTTGGGTTCTTTTCAGGTGTTGGTTATAATGAATAATGCTGCTAAGAATAAACAAATCTTTACATGGACATATGTATTTTTTTCTCCTTGGTAATTCCTTGGGAGTGGAATTGCTAATGCCTTATGGTAAGTGTGCATTTAACTTGGTGAGGTATTGCCAATCTGTTTCCTAAAATGGCAGTGCCATTTCCCAACCCATCAGCAATGTAGGAGAATTTTGGTTGCTCCAAATTGTTGACATCACTTGATATTGTCAGTCTTTTAAATTTTAGTCCTCCTGTGGTTTAATTTACATTTTGCTAATGACCAAAAGTGACAAGCATCTTTTCATGCATGTATTTGCTATATGCATATATTCTTTGGTGAGGTGTTTATTCAAATGTTTTGGCCAGTTAAAAAAATTGAGGTATTGGCCAGGCAGAGTGGCTCATGCCTATAATCCCGGCACTTTGGGAGGCCGAGGCGGGTAAATCATGAGGCAGAGTGTTTGAGACTAGCCTAGCCAACATAGTGAAACTGTGTCTCTACTAAAAATACAAAAAATTAGCTGGCCATAGTGACAGACACCTGTAATCCCAGCTACTCGGGAGGCTGTGGCAGGAGAATTGCTTGAACCTGGGAGGTGGAGGTTGCAGTGAGCCAAGACCATGCCACTGCACTCCAGCCTGGGCAACAGAGTAAGACTCCATCTAAAAAAACCAAAAAACATAAAATGACAAAAACAACAAAAACCTGAGGTATTTCCTAATTATTGAATTAAAAATGTGTTACATTCTGAATAGAAGTACTTTACTGAATATATGTTACTCAAGTATTTTTACCTCATATAATATTGTGGTGTGCCTTTTCATTTTCTTAATGGTGTCTGCTATAGTCTAAATGTGTTCCCCAAAAACCGTGTGTTGGGGACTTAATCCCCAGTGCAACAGTATTGGGAGATGGGGACTTTTGGCAGGTGTTTTGGTCATGAGGGCTTTGTCCTCAAGAACAGATCGATGCCACTGTAAGAAAGGCCTTCGGGAGTGATTGGTTCTCGTTTGCCATTTTGCCTTCTGCCATGTGAAGATGCAGAAAGAAGGCCCTCACTGGATGTCACTCCTGGATTTTAGGCTTCCCAGCTTCCAGAATGTGAGAAATACATTTCTGTTCTTTATGGTTTACCCATTGAATTAGGCTTTCTTGCATTGCTATAAAGAAATAACTGAGACTGATTAATTTATAAAGAAAAGAGGTTGGCCGGGCATGGTGGTTCACACCTGTAATCCTAGCACTTTGGGAGGCAGAGGTTGTGGTGAGCCGAGAGCTTGCCATTGCGCTCCACTCTAGCCTGGGCAACAGAACAAGAAGACTTGGTCCCCCTGCCCGCCCCCCACAAAAAAAAATGAGAAAAAGAGGCTTAATTGGCTCATGCTTCCATAGGCTGTACAGGAAGCATGGTGTGCTCAGCTTCTGGGGGAGGCCTCAGGAAGCTCACAATCGTGGTGGAAGGCATAGGAAGAGCAGGCATGACACATGGCCACAGCAGGAGCAAGAGAAAGACGGGAGAGGTGCCACACTTCTAAACAACCAGATCTTGTGAGAACACACTTACTATTGCAAGGACAGCACTAAGAGCATGATGCTAACTTATTCATGAGAAATCTTCCCCATGACCCATGACCTCCCACAAGGCCCCACCGCCAACATTGGGGATTACAACTCAATATGAGATTTGGATGAGGACCCAGACCCAAACCATGTCACCTGTTCTCAGATATTCTGTCATAGTGACACAAATCAGACAAAGATAATGGCTTTTGGAGCACCAAAGTTTTAAATTTTGATGATATTCAATGTAGTTTGTGCTTCCTATGCCTTATTTTTAAAATCCTTGCTTTTCCTGAGGTTACAAAATTTTCCCCTGTGTTTTCTTCTATAAGTTTTATGGTTGTAGCTATTATTGTTAAGTCTATTATCTTTTGAGTTAGATTTTTTAGTGGTATGAGTTAAGGTCCAGGTTTATTTATTTTTAGTATAGCTGTCCAAGTGTTCTCTCACCATTTTTTGAAAAATGTATCCGCCTCCCATATGGAATTGCCTTGGCATCTTGTTGAAAATAAATTTCCCATACATGTATGTTCTGTTTCTGGACTTTTTCTTTTGTTCCATTGTTCCGTATGTTTATATAAATGCCAATGCTGTCCAGCTACTATAACTTTATAGTAAGTCTTTTAAGTAGTGTAATCAATCAAACTTTGTTCTTTTTCAACATTGTTTGGCTTTTCATATAAATTTTCAGATTAGCTTATCAACTCTACAAATGATCCTGCTGGATTTTGATTGGAGTTACATTAAATCTATAGATCAACTTATGGATAATTGCCTGCTTACTATGTTGAGTCTTCTGATTTATAGACATGGTATATGTCTCCATTTATTGGAGTTCTATTTACTTCTGTCAGCTAATATTTTGTGTGTTTAGTGTACAGATCTTGAACATTTTTTGACAAATTTATCTTTATATATTTCATATTTTGATGCATTTGTAAATGGTATTATATTATTTTATTAATTATATCTATGTTTTATTGCTAGTATGCAGAGTTCAATTGGTTTTTTTATTATTGTATCCTGTAGCCTTGTTTAGGAGATTCATTAATATTTTCTAAATAAAAGATCATTTTATGTTGTTGGGTGATGGCTGTTTGTTTTTTGTGTTTTCCTTTAATTAAAAAATGAAAAATCTTTGCTTTAAGATGCAGAACTTCCGTGTTCCTGAGAAGAGAATGAGTTATTTTCCCTCTCTATGGACATAGAAGGAATGGTAGTAATTAGCATTTTAAGAAGTCTCAATGCCTGATCATTCAAATCAGAGCACAGTATCTTGCAAAGGTGCCTCTTTCCTTGCTGTATTCACTCTATACCCAGTTGGCATGGTCGGAATAGAACAGGGAGATGGAATAGAGCAGTAACAGATGGGAGGAGAACAGCAACAATAGAAAGAAACCCCATTCTGCATTCATCCTGATTCTCAAAAGTAGGAAATCCTGGGTGCTTTCCAAGCTGCTTTCCAGGGCACTGCATGTGTCCCAGGCAGCCAAGTCCTGCTCCCTCCCCTCGGATTTGAAGCCCTACACTTGTCAGGGAGGTTCTACAAAGCTGCCACAGACAAAAGGTGGTTTGGCCTGGAGCCAGCTTCCTGCAGGGAGGAAACTATCAGCTTAACTGGGGCAAAGACTGCGGAATCCCAGATAATGGACTGAATATTCACATGCCAAGGGAGAAGGGATTTAGAAAAAAGGAAGTAGGAAGTCAAAATTCGTCAATTTTTAATTGAGCGCTGAGCTGGAGAAAGAAAGGCTACTGTGGCATTGATGGGGGCCTCAGTCACTGGAACTGTGCTCTGCTCCTGTGTTGAGGAAGCCTCATCCCCACCCCACTCTCTCCTCCCCACTCCCCAACCAGAGCAGATCTCCCAAGTATGGACCCAGAACACAATGACCAGGGCTGGGAAGGATGTATGGGAACTTCTGTTGACATCCCTTTTTTACCTTTCCTGTTAGTGTTTATTTTAGAGCCTCTATAGCACATTAATATAACAGTGTAGCCACAAATGCAACACACACACACTCATATTACTGTACACGGTCAAAATATGTGTTATTGATGTGGAATGTCATGAAGAAGTGCATAGATGTGTGGCCTTGAGAAACCATTCAATTATATCCTTAGATCTGGTTTCTGAGCCTGTGTTTATGAGCATATTTGGGATTTTATATGTGCTGTGATACTGAGAAGAAAGCCTGTCCAAAGCTGAGGACCGCAGTTTGGGCTGTGGTGACCCTGCCAAGGGACCTGCCCCTGAGAGAGGCCTCGAATGACAGCACCAGGCAGCACCGCTCACCTGCACAGCACTTGCTTTTGTAGAGGCTTTATTTTACTTTGACCTTTAAGTGTTTTTTTTTGTGAACTTTTCTCAGCAGAAGAGTGTCTGCATCGTGCTACCCTGGAGCATCCCAGGAAGATTCCCTGTAGAGAACCCAGAATAAAATGTTTCCCCAGGTACAAACCTGTCGCTGTTCTGACCACCTATTGGTGTGTAACAAACCTCTGCAAAACATTAAAGCAGCAATGCGATTATCTCTTGTGGTTCCCTGTGTTGAGGGACTCAGCTGAGGTTCTTCTCACTGGAGATCCTATAGGCATTTGCACATTGGCAGTGGCTGGAGCTGGAATCATTGGAAGATTCATTTGAGATACTGGTGTCACCCGAAAGGGGTTCCTGATCTAGACCCCAAAAGAAGGTTCTTGGATCTTGTGCAAGAAAGAATTTGAGGTGAGACCATAGAGTTGAGTGAAAGCACGTTTATTAAGAAAGTAAAGGAATACAAGCATAGCTACTCCATCAGCAGAGCAGCAGCAGGAGCTGCTGGTTGGCCATTTTTACAGCTATTTCTTGATTATGTGCTAAACAAGGAGTGGATTATTTATGAGTTTTCTGGGAAAGGGGTGGGCAATTCCTGGAACTGAGGGTTCCTTCGCATTTTAGACCATATATGGTAACTTCCTGATGTGGCTATGGCATCTGTAAACTGTTGTGGCACTGGTGGGAGTGTCTCTTAGCATGCTAATGCATTATAATTAGCATGCAATGAGCAGAGGTCACTCTCATGGTCATCTTGGCTTTGGTGGGTTTTAGCCGGCTTCTTTACTGCAACCTGTTTTATCAGCAAGGTCTTTATGACCTGTATCTTGTACCAACCTCCTATCCCATCCTGTGACTTAGAATGCCTTAACCTCTTGGGAATGTGGCCCAGTAGATCTGAGCCTCATTCTACCCAGCCCCTGGTCAAGATGGAGATGCTCTGGTTCAAACGCCTCTGACACTGAGACAGTGTGGCCTCGCTAGCTCTCCATGTAGCCCCAGGGACTCGCCTCATAACTCTAAGGTCTCTCCAGGTAGCTACAGGGTCTCTTTATGGACCCCCAGGGTCTGTCGATGTAGCCCCTGAGTCTCTCCCCACAGCCTCTCCAGTGGGGTAGCTGCACTTCTTATAGAGCAGTTCAGGGCTCCCAAGAGCTTAAAACAGAAGCTTCCAGGCCATCTCAAGGTTTAGACACTGGTACCGTGTCACTTCCAAAACATTCTTTTTCATGAAAAGAATCATACGCCTGCCCAAAGTCATAATGCAGCCCTCTGACTACATAAGACAGTGAATACTGGAAAATGGTTTATCTAAGGCCATCCACAACTTGTTATCATTGGGACTCAGGGAAAATGATGAAAAGTCAAACTTCTGGAGAAGACCAGGGTATATTTTACATGACGATAAAATGACAGGTATATCTGAGCTATATGTAACCATCTGAAATGGCAACTGAGATACAGCTTGTTTTTTTGTAACTAAATACTGCATATTTATGATAAAGCACAAAACAAATTAGGAGAATTGAGGATGTCCTGGGATAGCCACTGTTGTTTCTTGAAACTTTTGGTTTCTAGGTCACAAATAGTAGAAGACAAATAGTTCTTGTTAGGATCATCTGTGACAGGGATAATCTTTTTCTCCCACTGATTATAGAGGCTTTGAAGTGGGCCCAGAGTGATTCATCGTTGTTTTTGTTGTTGTTAAGGATTTCTCCCATTTTTGGTTTATACCTGATTGTCATGTAAAGGCTTTTAAGTCTGTCTGGGGGTTGTAGATAAGATTGAGATAGATAATCACCAAATTCAGTTTTATTTGCCTAAATAAAACTATGTATTTGTTTTCCTGAGCAGAAATGAAAATCGACACAGTTTTCTTCATGGGGACTGGATCAAGGGAGCCAGTGACTGGATCTATTGGAGAAGTGCCAAGGAATGGTCTAGAAGCATCAACTGGGCCCTTCTGCTCACTACCTAAAGCGTACATGACCTTTGCACACTTCTATCAGCACTATCAATATGCACAATGTGCTATTTCATGCACAAACAGTGACAAATCTGCCTGTTTAATGAAGAATTGGCATGTTGTACTTCTTTTAAATTTCTACTGAAATGCTGGCTGGAACTAGATAATTAACAGCAGTGGATATGACCGTCAGAAATTCTACTGGAATGAAGATCCAAACTAATTGTCCCAATGTATTCCATTCCCTTATCTGCTTTTCACAATTAGTAGGTATTTGCTGTGCACCTAGGAGAGGTCGTTCAGGCACAGTGCTAGGCACAGAAGCAGAAAAGCTTTCAGAAAGGAAGTGGGTGTTGGACTGGGCCTGGGCAGGAACAAAGCTGGGCAGAGAGTGGAATCAACTGTAGAGGGGGCAATAGGGGACTACAGGACCTGGCATAATTAGCAGGTGGTCTGGAGCAGAAGTCAGCAGGATTGGTCTAGGAGGGGTCAGGTGGTAAATAGCTTAGGCTTTGGGGGCCACATGGCGTCTGTTGCAATGACTCACCTCTGCTGTGAGCCTGAAAGTAGCCATAGACAATATGCAAATGAATACTGTTCTTATGTTACACTAACACTTCACTTAATTAACATAGGTGGTGGGCCAGTCTGGGCCCATGGATCACAGTTTGTCGAGTCCTGTTCTAGAGAAGTTCTCAAGCCCTGTGTCCCTCCCAACCTCCTGGGAGGCTTATTGAAACAGATTCCTGGATCCCACCCCCAGTGCTTCTGATTCTATAGGTCTGAATCATAATAGGGCCTGAGAATTTGCATTTAGATTCCCAGTGTCAAGGTAACTGAGGACTCCCAGATTGCTCCATTTGCATTCACATTTCTTGGTAACTTAGTGCCTAGGCTTCCCCTAAAGCCAGTCCTCTGAGCCATAACAGGTGTTGGGTGGCAGGTGCGGCTGTGTCATCAGTGCACCTGTGTGACTACCTGAGCTACTTCCCAGTTTTGACTCCTGTACCCTGTCCCTACCTCCTTCTCTGCACAGCTACAGCCTCTCCCCACTGATATTCCTGCCAAGATGGGCCCAAATGCCCTTGACTGGTCCCATAAAATGCTGGGTGGGTTAAGAAACAATGTTCCCTCCCCTCTGGGTTCTGAATTTATTGAGAAATAGTCATAAGAGACAGAAAGGGATCAGACATTCATTTTCAAGATAATAATAATTGCAAATGCTTATTCAATACTTGCAAGGACCAGGCATTCTTCTAAGAGCTTTACCAACTCATCTACACACCATGGCAATTCCATGAATTAGAGAGGGTTACTGTCACCATTTTACTGATGCGGGCACCAAGGTATGGAGAGCGAGTCACTCTGTGGTGTAGGTACAGTTACGGTTCCCATTTTGCTGATGTGCATGCTCAGGCACAGAGGTGTGAGTGACTTGCCCAAGGCCATGCAGGTAGAGCTGGGTGACCTGTCTTGCAGAACCACTGCTAGATCTCAAGGTCAAAGTTTGCTCCGTTGACCTCTGCTCTCAACTACTCTGGTCAGAGGAGACAGGTCTCCCAGGCCCGAACACGGAATGTCCTGATGTTGCTAAATGAAGGAGAGAAGAATGCCGCTTCTCTTAGGCATACAGCCGAGACTCTGTGACCATACAATGGAGCCATGCATTGTGGTGACTTTATTCCCCACCTGGACAGGCAACCCTCCCTTGTTGGAGGTTTGTTATTTTCTCATAAGCACTAGCATCCCATATTCAGGCAGCATATGCTTTTCACAGCTTTCATGAAATATTTCTGTAGGCATCAGTTCATAAAGTTGAATATGGTTTTAACATCACTTTATATCTAGTTTGAGAAACAGGATCAAGGTAAATAGTGTAAAGAGGTTTTCATCATCACACTGTGAGGTCGTAAGTTGACCCATGGAATAACTGACTCCGTGTAGAAACTGGCCACCTTGGAAATTCTGTCACGTATTTAAGAGTCACGCTTGTGATTTAAAATTTACTCATTTTCACTTTTTTTGTAACATGATTCAATAAATCTTGAGACAAAAAACATTTGAGTTTTTAATAGTGCTGTCTGATTCGTGAGTCATTTATCATGGATCTTTCTTGTATAGTCACTGCTTCTAAGAATTTCACAGCGAAAGGTGGTTGGCTTTCTTGATGTGAAGCTCCTGTGGTGTGGAAGGCTTACATGTACAACTGCAGGGAGCCTCCTCTGGAGCCAGGATCCTCTGCAAGGAGGTGCCTTTCCCAGCTACTGTGATCTTGGCGCCTTACTCTTACGCGTGTCCTGGTGGCGCTGGGAGGCCTCCAATGCCTGCTGCTCTGGCCCCTCAGGATCTCATCTTGGAGGAGGTGGATGGTGTCCCTTGAAGGGTATCCCACCGCCCCCTGGGCATTCCCATTGCAGAGCACCACTTCTAGGGCTTCCCATTGCCCTTTTCTAGTTCCCCTTTGGGTCTCAAAAGGGCTATGCTTTCTTCTCTTCTTTGGGCTACATATCCATCAGTTCCTGGATTGCGTCTGAGCTGGATTTTGTATTCTCCTTTAGCGACTTGTGCTCAGTCATCACTGTCCTGCCAGTGTTCTTTCAGTGATTGTGTGATTTGATGCCATAGTTTGGTTTTTCTTTTAAGTCATATTCAATTTATTAGTGAGGCCCTGTAGAAGAACCCTATCTCTGCTGACTCATTTATTGAGATGGAGAAGCTCACTATCAGCATGACTAGGAAAGTGTGTGCCACACGTGCAAGTGCATGTGTGTGCAACAGAGCGGGGCGGGAGAGAAAACAAGGGAGGCAAAAGTAGAATGCACGAAGAACTTTGGAAAAAAATAGAGATATAGTTTCTTAATAAATGGAGTCTAGAGCTTCAGCCTTAAAAACAGTATATCATATTTAAATGTTATTTATACAAACAGTGATAAAGTAACATAATATCTCAAAAATCATGTGATTCTGACAGAAAAAAGCCTTTGGTGCTCTCAGTGGGAGGAAAGGTCCAATATAACTTTGACATGCAAAGTTGAATAAGATTTGTGCATGCAATATCCATTACCCACTAGAAGATCATGAGAATAAGATTTTGGTCGTAGTTTCATTTTATTTGTTTTTATTCAGTTGCTTTGTTTGAAGTGTGACATGAAAATGTTAAGTGTTTTGAGTGGTGCATCTTACCAGAGGCTTAGCTACAACAAGGTCAAATCAAAGTAGGTTTTATCTACAAGAATAAGAAAAGAGCCGGGTGGCCCACGGAACAGTGGTGTACAGAGGTGTGGCATTATAGGCCACAAGATCATTGGAAACTGGATGCAGGGTGTGGTTCTCAAAGACATCAGGAGTCAAGTGAGGGGGGAATATGGATCAGACTCTGCAGAGAAATGAAACCAATAGAAGACAAATCTATACAGGCACACACAAGTTACTGGTGGAGGGTGTCCAAGTTCTTGGCATTTTGAACAAGGAATGGACAAAATGCACAAAAAAACAAGGAAAGAATGAAGCAACAAAAGCACAGATTTATTGAAAATGAAAGTACACTCCATAGGATGGGAACAGCCCAGGCTAGGGGCTGAAGAAATCAGTTATAGAATTTTCTGGGGCTTAAATACCCTCCAGAGGTTCCCCATTGGTTACTTGGTGTACACCCTATGTAAACAAAGTACTGACCTTAAACCAGTCTGATTGGTTACAGAAAGCGACCAATCAAAGACTGAAGTGAAGTTACAAAGTATACCCTGTGCAAATGAAGACTTGGCCCACAACCAGCAGGATTGGTTGTAGGAGGCGATCAATCAGAGGTACTTTAAGTTTTTCATCTGCCACTCAGAAAAGGGGGGAGTTGCAAAGGGAATAGCCTCTGGTCTTTTTGCCGCTTGGGCCTGGAAAATTGGTGTTTTCTTTTGATTTGGTTCTAGGAAGTCAGTGTGAATCGACCTTAGGTTCCCTGCCTCCTGACCCTATTCTTCTGCCCCATCTATATGTATGTCTATATATGAAGAGATCTACAATAAAGTATTGGCTCAGGGGATTATGAAAGAGAACAGCCTCATAATCCACCATCTGCAGCTGGAGACCCAGAAAGTCCAGTAGGGTAGTTCAAAGGCCTGAGCCAATGGTGTAGATTCCAGAGTGGGTCCAAAGGCCTGAGAACCAGAAACCCCAATGGCAGGAGAAAATCAATGTTCTAGCTCAAGCAGTCAGGCAGAATTTGTTCACCCTTCTGCATTTTTGTTCTATTCGGGCTCTTGATGGACTGGATGATACTACCCTCTCCTCAGCCTACTAATTTAAATGCCAGTCTCTTCAGCAAACTACCTAACAGACAGAAGCTGAAATCATGCTGACGAGCTCTCTGGCTCTGTCAAGCAGACACATAAAAGTAACCATCACAGAGCGAGACCCTGGAGGTCTGGACAAACAGGCAGATGGTCTGCTCCAGGGAAGTTAGCTATCAGATGTTACGGGCTGGGGATTCCCCCCTTAGGGTGAGATGAGTGGTGTGTAGAGACAGAGCCCCTGCTTCTGGAAGAACTGGAGAACATTTTTGAACAGAGTAGTAAACTCAGCAGATGGAAGCCCAGGAGGAAGTTTGGGCTCAAGGAGATGCTTGGAGCTTGGGGCTGGACATAAGCCTGTTAACCAAGAGGAACACCAGATCACAGGCAACAAGCAGCAAAGCAAGTATTTATGGACTCGCTCAACTACCCTCTGACCCAGTGAGGAGCAAGGATTAGGATGGGGATGGGCAGGCAGGCGAGGGGACGGATGGTCTCTAGGGTACCCGTGGCAGAGCCAAGCGCAGTGGTGCTGCCAGTCTTGCCAGTGCCTCTCAGAGCGGAGGCTGCATATTCTCTCACTGCCACCCAGCCTAGAGCATCTGACTACATCAATGACAGAATGTTCCCTGTGCCAAAGTGCAGTCTGCAGCCTGGCAACAGAAATGCAATGCTGTAGAATTTCATGGTGAGCACTGCCTCGTGCAGTCGCACACCATGAAACTCAGTTATACATGAGCTGCACAAGATAAGCCTGTGAGATAACAGGGTAAAGCAAGACGAGAGTTCTGAGCAAAGGTATATGAAATGTAGAGAAGAGCAAGGAAACATTTTGCAGGATGCAAACTGGACAGTAGCCTTGCTCCTTGGATAATCGTGAGCATGAAGCCGTAAAGAGCAAAATCCTGCCTTCCAACCCCTTCCAGTGCAGGTGGAAAGACCAGTGCATACGACAAAAATTGGTAATGCAACATAAGATACATTACGGTCAGTGCTGGCAACATGTTGAAATGATGTAGGTGTGGCCTACTGGTCAGCTGGGGCTGGATGGTGGACATGTGAGGTGTGGGAGCAAGATGGCAGGCAAGGAACACCCATGTCTGGGCTTCTCAGGATAAGAAACCCCTTTGGTTGGCTATGGTGACAGCAGATCCTTACCCAGGACACGTCCAGCTGGAAGGCCAGTTGCTCAGCTCACTAGGGCAGGGCAAACGTCCACGTGAGGCCCAGGAAGTATCTGCCTTGGCTTCTTTTTCTTGCCATCTGGCCTTTTCTGCCCATGACATTCACAGTTTGTCACTGATCCACTTTGAACTGCTTCTCACTATCGGGTTTGAAAAATGTACCCAAGTCTCTCAGAGCTAAGCTGAAGAGGGCAATTTCACTAAAAGTCTAGGATGGGAAGGAAAATGTCTGCTTTTCACTTCCTGCATTTTCTACTTACGTGATTTCACTTTGCTTGAGTTGTGTAATCACGGCCGTTCCATAGTGCTGGGGTCTACATGTGCTTCATTCAAAACACACAGGCAAGTAAGCCTCCCACCCAACTCAAAGTTCCGAGAATTCAGAGTGCATTTGGTGTGGGATGTGTTGTGAAAGCTCTCTGCATTTCCAGTTTCTTTGTAAGAAGCTGACAACTGCAATGAGTGACTGAGGTGTGAGTCTCCATCACCCAGCCAGCTCCAAGGTGAATCTGGGAAATAACATAAGCAACAGATACATGTGGCTGTTTTTTTCCGAGGTTTTTAGGAGGTTTAGGGTTTACATATCTTTGAAAAGGGGTCAGGGAGCATGTATAGTGTAGGCAGCAAGGTGAATGGTTATATTGCTCTGAGATTTCAATTCAAGCTCGTTCAACTGGCGGTCTGCAGGCTGCATGGGGCCCAGGATGGCTTTGAATGTGGCCCAACACATTCCTAAACTTTCTTAAAACACTATGAGATTTCTTTGCAATTGTTTTTAACTCATCAGCTATCAGTAATGTTAGTGTATTTTATGTGTTGCCCAAAACAATTGTTCTTTTTCCAGTGTAGCCCAGGGAAGCCAAAAGATTGAACACTTATGCTTTAGTTAGTCTTGAGTAAATCTGCGTTTCACATCAAAGGTGAATGTCTCAAGAGAAAAAAGGTGTCAGGGAAAAATCATTTATGCAGACATCTCTGGGTAGCTGAAGAAAGGAGTCTGGACTTGGTTCTGCTTTGCGAAGCTACCTTTGAAAGAGACATTATTGGCCAGGGGTGGTGGCTTACACCTGTACTCCCAGCACTTTGGGAAGCCAGGCATTCAAAACTAGCCTGGCCAACTAGGGAAACCTTCCATTCCTACTAAAACAAAATACAAAAATTAGCCAAGCATGGTGGCACCTGCCTGTAATCCCAGCAACCTGGAAGGCTGAGGCAGGAGAATCACTTGAACCCAGAAGATGGAGGTTGCGGTGACCCGAGACCACACTACTGCACTCTAGCCTCAATGACACAGTGAGTGAAATGCTATTGCAAAAAAAAAAAAAGGGACATTCTGGGTGTGGAGTTTTAGCAGCCGGACTTAGATTGCAGACCTGGAGTTATAAGCGGCATGTTCTTGTTTATTGGAGGCCAGCAAAATTTGACTTATGATGAATGAGTTGTCAGGGTAGCCCTTCCAAGTGCCTGAGGACTTTACCTTTTAATGGAGATCTGGCTGATGTATAATGCTAGTAAATGCTGCTAACAGCCATTCATTTGTAAGCATGGGTCTTATGACTTAGGACTCAGCTTCAGGGATTACTGTTTATTTTTTTATAACTTTGTTGGGGGTTCTTGAGATTTTTATTTTCCTTTACAAGGCAAAACAAACAACAAAATGCTTTCGTGTCCCGTGCTGCATGAAATGCCTGTCTACTGACTTTTTGGGCCCCTGCATGGTGCCTGGGTGGGTTTCATGTTTGGATGTAGTCAGAAAGGACTGGTGGAGCTGACCTTCCCCTCCACCAACCTCGTCGGCTCTCAGGGCTCATGGCTATGGGAACCTAAACGTGAAGGTCTATCCTTTCAGGGCGTTTGGTCAAAGGAAGAAAACACAAACCTTATTGGTAGGATCAGATATGTATTTGTAGGATCAGATGTGTTTGGGACATGTTTCCACCCTGGCAGCTTACAGAACTAACTTCATCTTGGAAGTATAGAGAGAGAGAGATTTATTTCTTTTCAGGAAAACTGCATGACATCTTACATTTCTATGTGATTTTCAGAGGATGTATTTCTCTCACAATTCCTTTGAAAAAACATATTACGTGATTGATTGTATAACCATGCCAGCAATTTTGAAAAGAGTCAGGGAGAACATTAAATAAAAGAGAGAAAGTCTCCCATTACCTGAGCAAAATGGTCTGCCAACACAGTTTGTCAGTTACCTTATGGCATCTTTTGTTCATAAACAGGATATTGTGCTTTATAAATCAGTTATATCCTGGCTGAGGTTTAAGCATATGTTATAGTAAGTCAGTGGATCTTGACTGGAGAGTGTTTTAACTGAACTTGGAAGCAAAGAAAAGATAAAGTTTGTATGATACAGCAGGCAGTGCAGTCTTTCTGGGCGCCAGGTGATACTTGTGAATATTTAACTGCCTGGAGTCAGAAAGCATGTATGCAAATGTTGGTAATTTATCTAACAGAACAATCACCCTAGAACGAGGCTGTCCATTTCCAAGCAGCACATGTGGCTGGGAGAAGACCTTCTGAAACGAATACTCACCCCCTTGCCTCCCCAAATTAGCCTCCTGCCTCTGCTCCAGAAGCTTCCTGATGGTCTGTGTGCAATTGTGCAATTACAGCAGCCTGTCTTAACAAAGCTGCATGATCACCAGCTTCGGGCAAACGCTTGTTTTCTCACCCTTTTCACAGGGAGTTTCTCGTTTTTCACGTGTGCCCATTTATAAATGTCTATCACAGGGTTTCAGGCCATTCACCACGTACACATTTGCTAATTGTTCCTCATTCTTCTGTGTTTCTTAGCCTCAGACTTTTCTTATCCATCTGTTCTAACTAAAATCTCTCTTATCAAACTGAAATCCCCTCCAAATGATTTCTCACCATTTTCTCCTAATTGCCATGCTAGAGACCTGGCTCTATTTGAAATCTTAATTATCTGCAGGAAATACGTTTTTTTCTGACATGATAGAAGCAACCAGTTTTACTGCTAATTATTTGGGATGCCTAAGTAACTACAGGCTGGAAATAGGAGACTCTTTCCTTTTATTTTTCTTTCTGTCTTTCTCTTTCCAAGTATTTATTGAAAGGCTGCTATGTCTCAGAACCTATTCTAAGCACTAAGGATATAGCAGTGAACACAAGAAAGTAAGTGTGTTGGTAGATCTTACATTTTAAAGAGGGAAGAAAGATAATGACAAACATCTATAGCATCTATAGCCTGTATGTACATATTGTAAGATGCTTGTGTGAGTGTGTGAATAGATGCAGACACAGATGGAGACCTAGTCACGGGAATAGACAGATATAGGGAATGTGCCGAGCCAGGCGGGGATGAAGGGTGTGAGCAAGCCTGTGGGAGGGGCAGGAGGCCAGGGTGGGCAGGATGCTATCTAGGGCTGTTCCCGACACAGCTCTGAGGCCAGTGAGGGAGGAGCCTGGGATGAGGAAAGAAAGAGGAGCAGCGAGAGGAGGGAGCCATGATTGCCACTATGAGGAATTGGGAGGCCGGCCTGGCAACAGCTTTATCCCCTGGGTGAGCCAGAGGATAAAGGAAGTCAGAAAGATAGCAGGGGCCACAGGCTGCAGGGCCTTAAGGCCTGGGAAGCCGACTGGAGCTTTTCCTGAAAGTGAGACAGGAACCTTGCTAGGTGAGTTGATTGGAGTCCACATTAAAAGTGACTCATGGAGTCGCGTGAAGAACGGGTGGCAGGAGTGGGTGAAAAAGGGCAGAAACCAGGCAAGCGGCCACTCGGACTCTGCAGGCGGAGAATGACGTGGCCCAGAGCAGGCAGGAGCGGGGGTGCAAAGCAGATCTCAGCTTAGGCGTGAGTGGGTGTGCAAAACAGATCTCAGCTTAGGTGTGAGCGGGCGTGCAAAGCAGATCTCAGCTTAGGAGTGAGCGGGTATGCAAAGCAGATCTCAGTTCAATGTGGGACAAGTTAAGTGTGAGTGTCCCTTAGGCAATGAATACAGATACAGAGTTCAGAGGAAGAGGGTGACTGCTAGATAGAAGGTATTTAAAGCAAAGTACACTGCATTCGTTAGGGGATGACCATGGACAGATTCTTTTCAGAAACAACTTGTTAAGATCTTCTGCTGCAACAACCTGTTAAGGTTCTGCTACAACCCAATGAGATTTGGGTGGGGACACAGTCAAATCATGTCTATTCTTTGCAGGATGCAGTGAGGCCTAGACAGGATTTCTTCCAGGGCAAATTCTTTCCACAAGAAGTCCTAACTCTGCTCAGCAAAGAAACACAAGTTGTGATTCATGGATTCAGGAAGTTAGTTGACACAAAAGAAACAACTGAAGAGCAATACAAATCAACGAAGATGTGAAGAATTTTGAGCCCAGGTTATTGGTGTGTTTGCAGTGGGGTTTAAAATTATTCATGGAAGGAAGTTTTTAATGGGAGAAAGCTCAGGCCTGGACCTTGAAGGACAGAAAAACAAGGCTACCAGGGAAGAGAAGAGTAAGGGGTATGGAGTGAGCTGTGGGGTGAGGTGTAGGGTGCAGAGCTGAGTAGCAGGAGGCCTGGCTCTAGCAGAGGAGAGAAGTTTGAGAGGACAGGAGACCCCAAAGGCTGGTTCCAGCTGAAGGGCTGTCTTGCCTGAGAAGCAGGGGTTGAGGAGGACCTGGCGTGGTCTGATTCATGGTTGAGGGAGAGGTACTTGCAGAACTTAAATTGGAGTCAGGTATAAGAAGGTCAGAAGGGAACAGGGACTGAGACCAGGGGGACAGCCATGTTCCATGACTCAGCATTATTAGGAAAAGGGGAGTCAGCATAAACAGATTATACCTGAGTAGGATTTCCATTTCTTATAATCTTGTTAAACAAAATTTTGCTCTTGTTCTCTGATTTTTCAAATCCCTATAATTGCAACCTCATCAGCATACTGGAGATAATAGCCGTCCCTATCCACTGAGATTGTGTAAGGATCAAACAGAATTAACATTGACTAATAATAATATTTTTTATAATGGTAATAATAGATTGCATATTATTACATCATTGGGCATCACAAAATTTTCAAAACAAGATTAATTTTGATTCCAAGGAATGCATAAAAAAAAGATAGCACATTTTTGGGTATGGAAGGACGAATGAAGTACTTGAAATGATGCTGGGGATATGGCAGAAAAATGGAAATCCAGCCTTAGGTGCTGTAAGGGGTTGCTTCAGTAGCCCCGAAATAGAACTCCTGGAGCCACTAACAGGCTACCTTTTGGGTTTCAATTCTATCTACTCCTTTGTGAGACAAAAGAAGAGTCCTAGTTTCAGTGCTTTTAGGAGAAATATAGTCTATTATGTCTCAATGGGCATAAATACAACCATGAGCCACCTGGGCAATCTGTTTTGGATTTGAAAATGAAAAAGGTTTGAATTTTTCTGCTACTTCATTTGGAAAGGGTTGTCAAAGGGATTGACAACAGGAGTTCCGAAGGTGTTTGAAACTTGACATGTGCTTTGCCTCCCTGCCAGAGCAAGCCCTGGGGTGATTCTTTACTTGTTAGGTGTAGCTCACGACTGCCAAACAAGCTTTTTATTTCAATGGCAAACCTACCATTGCCATCACGAATGGCCCATGCTTCTATGACCTGCTCCGTCCAGGGTGGTGTTGTGACCCCAGCGATCATCCATCATCCTGCCATCTCTCCAGCCTGGCACGCTCCTCAGCAGGTGTCTTTTGTTGGACTCTCCTTCAGGTGCCATTAAACTTCCTGCTTCTTGCTTTGCGATGTTGCCATTGTCAGAAACACCAAGTTCTAGGAGCATCACTGGGGCTCTGTAACCAAGCCCAAGAGAGAGAGGGTACCTGAGACTAGAATTTGGGGCTGCAGGATGAACTGTGCCAGGCTGGCCAGCAGGTTCCACCTTGCTCCACCCATATTTGTCTCTTCTCACGCTGCTTTGAAGAAATACCCAAGACTGGACAATTTATAAAGGAAAGAGGTTTAATTGACTCAGTTCTGCATGGCTGGGAATGCCTCAAGAAACTTACAATCGTGGTGGAAGGGGAAGAAAAATGTCCTTCTTCACAAGGTGGCAGCAAGAGAAGTGTCATGCAAAGCAGAGAAAGCCCCTTATAAAACCATCAGATCTTGTGAGAACTCACTCAGTATCATGAGAACAGCATCAAGGTAACTGCCCCCATGATTCAGTTACCTCCCACTGTGTCCCTCCCATGACATGTAGGGTTATAGGAACTATGATTCAAGATGAGATTTGGGTGGGACACAGTCAAATCATATCACCACCATTCCCCACTTGAGCCCCATGTGGTGAGCCTCCAAGCTGTACCTGCCATAGTAAGTCCTGTGTGCCTCCATGCTCTCTGAAGCTGTGCGGAGTAGGGCTTCTGGGCATAGAGCTGGGACCTACTCATCTTCAGACCAGTTTTGGTTGCCCAGGCCTCCCAAAATGCTGGGATTGCAGGTGTGAGCCACTGTGTACCTGGCCATACTTCACTCCATTATAAGGCTGAATACCATTACACTGTATGTGTGTGCCGCAATATCTGTTGCTGGACATTTAGGCTGCTTCTCTGTTTTGGCTGTTAACAAAAAACATACACAATTTATGAATTTAGAAAAGGAGAGGAAACTTTGTTTCTTATAAAGGGTTACAGCCTACAAGGTGGCCATCCCGCAGGCGGGGAAGCACGGCCTCCAGCCAAGACCACAGACAGGCACTTGGAAGGAGGAGGAGCTGGGGCAGGAGCTTTATGCTGGACGAGCTGTCTAAATACACAAATTAAACAGGTGACAGGAGGACCTATGAGTAGTCATGAAGGTGGTCCTGATGCATACATGTTACACAAACATCCATGTAATATATGACCCATGCTCGCTTTGGTGTGGAGACTTAACATTTAAATGTGTTACAGTTAGGCCCTGTATGTCCAGAGATCTTGTTAGGACACAGAAGCGTGCAAGTGTGTGGTTTCTATAACCCGTCCAAGACCAGTACATGGTCGGTGGTCTTCTTATTAGGAGAAAATTACCGAAATCAACGTCTCGTCCAGTAAAAGCTGCAGTTATCGCTGCTGGAACAGGGGGTTGGTTAGCGTCTCTGAGCTGGATGGGCCACAGTTGTTTTAGTATTGTTTTACGTTAAGGCCAGTGCTTGTTTAACTGCTAGAGAGAAAGAAAAAACTGTGTGGTGGTTAGAACATAGCTTATTCTTTAAGTATAGGGGTGTGCGACCTGGTGTGGCCTTGGGTCCTGCTTATAATTTGTATCTTGTTGCCACAGTCTGTTCTGTCAGTCTTATGATTTCCCTTTTAACACTGATGTTGGTCAGTTGTTGCGTCTAAACCATAAAAGGAAGGGGGTGTAAGGAGGTGTGTCTGACCTCCTGTCCCATCATGGCCTGGAACTCAGTTTGAAGGGTTTTTTGGGGCCCTCTTGGCCACAGGGCAGTTTGTTCAGTTGGTGAGGGGCTAAGCTCATCTGACCCGTCTATTGTGAGTAGTACTGCTATACACCTGTGTGTGAACTTGTTTGATTTTCAGTTCTCTAGGGTATGCACTTGGAGTGAAATTGCAGGACCTCTGCCCATCAATACTCTCCTCTCAGGCTACCCTTGTTCCTGTCGCATCACAAAAACAAAATGTTGCTCTTCTCCCAAGCCTCCAGAAGTGGAATGGTGATTTATCCTTCTCTTATAATTGCCCTGATCTAGGTCACATTTCACTTAAGGGATTTCTGGTTCAACTAGAGAAGACAGCAGGATCAATATCCCCAGTCATTTATAAAACTCTCTCCTTGGATCATTAAGGGAAGCTCTTTGAGCATGAATTCAAACCGATTACCAGTGATAGACCTTTAAAATTAGTATCTTTCTTCTAAGGAGAGCAAAGAATATTCAGATAATGTTAAGAAATAGGAAACTGCAAGATTAAAATAAAAGCAGGTGCCTGTAAATTATAATTCAATTTTTATATATTTTATCCAACACTACAATGGCAAAATTAGATTTGGGGATTTTTCAGGGAAAATTATCTGGATTCTTCCATAAGTGGAGGCAGAGTTTTTGGAAAAGCATCAGTTGGGAATTATTAAGAGAAAGTGTGCCTGTACCTAGGTGGTTTGGGTAACTAGCATTGGGAAGTTACTTTACTTTCAATATCTGACGTAGACTGTGTAGTGTAATTTCTGTCACATTGTGGGCAAAGGTTAAATGAGGTGCCAGTCAGTGGATCCCACGCTTGACTTCACAGGGAGCCTCCTGGGAAGCTTTGGCCCAGATGAAGCCTATGTCTTCCCTGCAGGTATTCTGCTTTAGCTTGTTTAGGAGTGTGGTTGGGGCATTTGTATTTTTAAAAAGTCTTCCTCCTTCCTGTCACCTTCCAGGTGCCAGTAATTGGCAGCTAGACTTGAGCATGGCTGTCCTAGGGTATCTCAGAAGTTCTTTGGTAGGGGGGAGGGGGCGTGGGGAAGATGATTTATTTGATGATGCTAAGTTTGCAATAAGAGAATTGAATTTTTATATAAAGTTGATATTATGTTTGATATTCCCTAAATGCATATTTCAACGGGCTATGTCTTAAACACATATTTCATTTTATTTAGGCTAATTGGAACATCTAGAAGCTTGCATCTCAAAAAGAAAGCAGCATTGGCCAGCAGCATTGCCCTCACCTGAGAACTTATTAGAAATGCAGCCCCTGAACAAGTGTATGAACCTGATTGTAACCATGTGGACATGTCCAGGCAGCAGTGAGAGCCTCAACTGCAGCAGGGCCTGGGGCATTGGAGACAGCCTATGTTGATGGGAAGGATGAGCAGGTTCTGCATTGGATCTTGTTGCCATGATGATGCCAAGAATACCATGGCGTACACCACACTAACAGAGTGTGGATGGTGTTTCAAACACGACTACAAGACTTTGATCAATCAAAGCCAAACGTTCATTGTGCAAGACTCAGGCAAAACCAAGGGTGTGGACAGAGTTGCTCCTCAACCACCCAGCACAGAGACCTAGCCATGTTTCCCTGTGCCATGTCCCCATTTTCTGCAGATGGCAGCTGAGAAAATTGACAAAATTTAAAAAAAACGTTTCTGATTCTTCACCTTCACAAAATGGAATTGATTCCATCCCAAGCTGGTCTTCATTTTATAGCATAATTCATGTTCTTGTTTTATTCATTACCTGATAATATATGGAGAAGCCCTACTGAGTGGCCCTAGTGAACAGTAAAGGACTTGGCAAGCAGTGAATGTTGAGTGAATCTGGAACACTTGCACGTCTCCCTCCCTCCCTCCCTCTCTCCCTCCCTCTCTCTCTCTCTCCCATTCTTTCTCCCTTCCTCCCTTCCCTCCTCTCCTCCCTCCCTCCCTTCCCCCTTCCTTCCTTCCTTCCTTCCTTCCTTCCTTCCTTGACTGACATGTTCTCAACTCACCACAACATCTGCCTTCCGAGTTCAAGCAATTCTCCTTCCTCAGCCTCCTGAGTAGCTGGAATTACAGGCATGTGCCACCAT
>CAUYLG010068030.1:0-50977 GCA_963573385.1 Cacajao melanocephalus
TTTTTTTTTTTTTTAAAGACAAGGTCTCACTCTGTTGCCCAGGCTGCAGTGCAATGGCATGATCATGGTTCACTGCAGCATCGACCTCTCATGTACAGGTGATCCTCACACTTCAGCCTCCGGAGTAGCTGGGGCTACAGGCACACACCTTCATGCCCAGCTAATTTTTGTATTTTTGGCAGAGATGCGGTCTTGCCATGTTGCTCAGGCTGGTCTTGAACTGAGCAGGATTCAAGCAATCACACATCTCCGCCTCCCAAAATGCTGGGATTACAGGAGTGATCCACCACACCCCCCTCAGTATTTTTTTTTAACTTGGAAAAACATCATGAAGGTAGAATGACATCCAGTATTTCTTTCCTCTTTGTAGGCAAAGAAACCAGTGATAGTTCTGTGAAAGTACTGTTTTCTGCCTTTCTTATGTAATACAGTGTTATTTGAAGCAGCCAACGTAAGCAGTGGGTTTGGAGAAGATAGGATATTTAGAATAGTATATGGACTAGACTAGTTCTCATGGTTTAAGAGAGGAAATAACAAAGAGTCATCTTAACCACAGAAACACTGTCACTTTTCTAGTCCAATTAAATAACTGATAAAAATGTACAGGGTATGTTCCCATTTTCTGAAAGAAACCTAATTCTAAGCACTGCGCTATGGAGTGTAATACCATAACTATGTCCTCTGGAATGAAAAAATGTCACAGATGCAGCTTTGGGAGGGGAAGGAGTCCACATCTGGAATATGAACTATTCCAGACATTTTTTAAATGTTTTAATGCTTAGCTATGGGGCAGAATTAATCTGTTTTCAATCCATCATTGGTGATCATGCATATGCATGAGGTCACTTTTGAGATGCATCTTAGGAAATATTTAAGCATTGAGTCATTTCACACATTTTAAGCCACTTAGGGAGTGGGTACTCTGAGCAGCAGCAGTAGCTTAGGAATTCTTGGGTCATAAAAATATCACTGCAGCATTTCAGGCCAAAGGGTCATGATTAAATTCTTGAACTCTTTTTCAGAATATCAGTTTGAAATGTTTTCCATTTCTGGAAGAAAAAGTATCCACTATACTTTGCAATTTACGCTGGCTCTGAGTACCTTTTGAGAAGCCACCTTTCTTTGAGGAGAATAAATCTGTGCTACTAGCTCTTTGGTGAAAAGAAAAGCCTAGAAGAAACAGACTCTGTCACATATCCTAGTTGGGCTTCAGTTTTCTCTCCTGCATAGAATAATATCTCATAGGGAATGGCAGTGATGGATGTAAGAGCGCTTTAAAAATTAAATTATCAGGCCCAAATTTAAGTACGTGCAGAAAGACCTAGGGTTAGATTTTCTTTTTTTAAAAAAGGCATTCTTCAGAATTCATAGTAATAGTCATCAACTGGTTTGTAATGGAAAGCCCCAGGGCTCTTGTCCACATGTTCACATAAGTAAACTTTTCATGATGCCCCTTTTGAGAGGCCTAAATATATGTTCAGAAGGAAAAGATGGGACCTCTATCGGGTGTATTTCAAGCACCTTCCTTTAAAACATGTTACAAGTGCTGAGCTGTCGGCTGCATAGTGTAGTTGAAATACTTGTTATGCTGATGATGTGATAGTCACTTCGTTTGCTAGACCTGCCTCTTCCAAATGCCTTCTTAGCCTGTGGAATTCAAGGGCCAGGAAATAATGAAACTACAGTATTGTTTGAAATTTTGCCCTGTGATTTGGAAGTTCTCTCTAGACTGACAGACTTTCATCTTTGCCTTGTTGATTTTTTTTGAACAGTTGATTTTAAATACATGTGGTAATATGGTTGCAGAAAGGCAACTTAAACAGTTTACAAAATCTTTTCTACCTACCTCCTCCCCTTGTACTAGACTATATTTTATGCAGGGATCTTATAAGTGATCCCATATATACTCTAGCATTATTCTTAAAGTGTTCATGTACCTGTGACATTTACAGATCTTACAGCTCCTTTGGTCAAGAAGTAAGTAGGAGCTTCGTTTTTTTTTTGAAACGGAGTCTCCCTCTGTCCCCAGGCTGGAGTGCAGTGGCATGATCTCAGCTCACTGCAACCTCTGCCTCCTGGGTTCAAGCGATTCTCCTGCCTCAGCCTCCCAAGTACCTGGGATTACAGGTGCCTGCCACCATGCTCGGCTAATTTTTTGTATTTTTAGTAGAGATGGGGTTTCATCACGTTAGCCATGATGGTCTCGATCTCCTGACCTCATGATCTACCTGCCTCGGCCTCTCAAAATGCTGGGATTACAAGCATGAGCCACTGTGCCCGGCCAGAGCTTCTTTTTCTACTCAGGGCAAGAAGACTTGTAGACTCAATGGATTTTATGAGAATAATGACATTGTCTTAAATATAAAGTTTGGCTGGCCAGGCACAGTGGCTCATACCTGTAATCTCAGCACTTTGGAAGACCGAGGTGGGTATATCACCTGAGGTCAGGAGTTTGAGACCAGCCTGACCAACATGGAGAAACCCTGTCTCTACTAAAAAAAAAAAAAAAAAAAATTAGTCAAGTGTGGTAGTGCATGCCTGTAGTACCAGCTACTTGGGAGGCTGAGGCAAAAGAATCGCTTGAACCCGAGAGGCGGAGGTTGTGGTGAGCTGAGATCGCATCATTGCACTCCAGCCTGGGCGACAAGAGCAAGACTGTGTCTCAAAAAAAATTTTGGCAATGACCGAAAGTTACAAGTGTGGGATTTTAGGTTTTTTGGATTTAGATTGCTAACCAGCATTTTTACACTCACACTCTAAGGGATTCATGTGTCTGTTCCCTTGGAGAAATGCCTTTGGCCTTATCTTGCTAGCTTTACTATATAATGCAATTCCAATGATAAGGCCAAGATTATGAGAGTTATACTCAATAGTAATACTGGAGGAGTGATTCACTGTGTCTTGAAGCATATGCAGGGAGTATTGTTAACTGCGATTCACTACCAGGATACCTTTTGTGAAATGTTCTTTCTATTGCTTGCCTTTCTACAGCTTCTGAAAAATATTCCAGATTGCCATTTTTCTTTGGAATTAAAAATGACTCCTTCTGTAAACACAGCAAATAATTATGTGCATCAAGTCATAGTTGTATAATGAAAAATAGATTTCCACACTGTCATCTGCAGTATGCACTTTGTTGTAAAACAGCCCATCACATGCCTGAGCCATGTAAAGCAGCCCACCTTAGAGCGTAGTTTAACATCATGATTTCTGATCTGTTAAAAGGGAAGCATGTACTCGGGCACAGTGGTTCATGCCTGTAATCCCAGCACTTTGGGAGGCCAAGGTGGGAGGATCACTTGAGCCTCCAGGAGTTGGAGACCATCCTGGGCAACATGGCAAGACCCTGTTTCTATTAAAAAATTTTTAAAAATTAGCCAGGCATGATGGTACATACCAGTAGTCCCAGCACTTGGGAGGCTGAGGTGGGAGGATCCCTTGAGCCCAGGAGGTCCAGGCTCCATTGAGCCATGATAGCACCATTGCATTCCAACCTGAGTGACCCTGTCTCAAAAAAAAAAAAAGAGAGAGAGAGAGAGGGAGAGATGGAAGGAGGTAGGGAGGGAGGAAGGGATGGGAGTAGCATGTCATTTTTTTAAAGCAATTGCACAGATTCCAAGAAAATATCTTTAAGAATTGGAAATATTTTTATTTGTGAGAGTCTTACTTAGAAAATTGTTTCTTTTCCCCTTCTCCCTCTTCTCTTCTTTATTTTTGCTGTTTTTACTTTGAAGACAGTGGGGCCCAGGTCCCCTCTTGCTATGCTTTTATCTGGGCTCCTGCAGCTCCACGCAGAGAAGCTCTTGAACCTTTGATAGGCCAGCCTTGTGCTCCTCCCTCTTCAGAGCAGGGTGCAAGTTGCCCAGGAGATAAGAGAGACATTCCTGTGGAGCTCAGCCTGGGAGGGTCCTTAGGGGGATGGGAAAGGCCCAGGCTTCTAGATGGATGGGTTAGGAAACCAGCATTTCAGCCTCTGTTTGAGGAATCCCTTAGGATATAAATTGCCTTCATTTATTACTATCATTAATATTTATGTTAGAAAGGAACATGGCCGGGTACAGTGGCTCATGCCTGTAATCCTAGCACTTTGAGAGGTGGAAGCGGGTGGATTGCCTTAGCTCAGGGGGTCGAGACCAGCCTGGGCAACAGGGCAAAACCCCATCTCTACTAAAAATACAAAAAATTAGCTGGGCGTGGTGGTGCACGCCTATAGTCCCAGCTGCTGTGGAGGCTGAGACACAAGAATCACTTGAACCTGGGAGGCAGAGGTTGCAGTAAGCCAAGATCGTGCCATGGCACTCCAGCCTGGGCAATAGAGCAATACTCTATCTCCAAAAAAAATGAAAAGAAAGGAACACAGAAGTTATTGGGTTTCAATCATGTGGAGTCAGACAATATCTGTGACCACCCCAAGCCCCATAACCTCATCTGTAAAATGAGAGTAGATCATAAAATCTGAACAATATGGTTGCTGGAAGGACGAAGATGAAGTTACACATAGGAAATGCCTAGCATAGTGCCTGGCCCACACTAGGCTTCGGTTTGTGTATCTGGAACTATGATTTCATCTCAGTACTGTCTCTGTTTAGTAAACAAGGTCTCAGCTGAGTACATTCTTTGGGGATCCTCCAGGACAAATGAAAACCACAGAAGCTCTAGGGTATAAACTCTGGGCTTTAGGTTTGTAATGCCATTAGCTTGGTGCTACCAACATAAAAAGGTAATATTGACCTTTACAGAACTGGCCTCCTGGGTCTTTTTCCTTTGACTCAAATCTAGAGTTTGTGAAGCTAAACCCTTCCCCGGCCCCATAGGCCTCTGTGCCTAGTAAATTTGGTTATAAACACCGCTCAACCATTAAAGCCCAAATGAAGTCAAGTGAGTATTTGATTACAGATTTGATTAATGGAACCCAGACCTAAGGTTAATTGTAACCATTTCAGGTTCTTTAAATCTTGAAAACATTTGAGAACTAAAACACTGTGGGTGTAAGTTATTTAAGTAATTGATACCCCTAATAGAGGGAACTTATATTCTCTCATTTTAAAGTATGCGGACTTTTTCTTAGTTATTTGTTTGCTTTTCCTCCCTATCAACAGAGAGAATTTTTCTGAGCATAGGTGCTCTGTGCTATCTTGTTTACTCTATAAACAGGCTACCACATAAGCTATGAAGTCAAAGTCAGGCTTATCAGGCAGGGGAAAATACTTTCTATTCTGTTGCATCAACATTGTTAGGCAAACTGCAAGAACAAGATCAGGAAGATAAAGCCTTGAGGAGGTCTCATGGTTTCCAGGAATTTGTGCGAATTAAATGCTCTTATCTGATGAAAATGTAAGAATTCCAACTTGTAGGAAAAACTGGAAAACTGGTGATAGTAGATAGCAAACAGACACATTACAGGTTAATCTGAGGAAGACTTAAGTGATGATGATCCTGGAGATATCAGGAAAATTGGGGTCTGGAGGGATGTTATTCATATTTGCACATACCATTTAGTTCCTCATATTTAAAGAGTATTTTTCAACTACTACATTATTTCTCCGTGAGGTTTTGGTGTTTTTATAAGTATTTTATTTTCAGTGAAACTTAATTTCCCTAATTTTAAATTGATATTGCTGTTTGGCAGAGGTATTGGTATCAAAATTACAATAGGATGCCTGTTGCAAAGAAGAATCTGACCTGAGTGCTAAATTTTTAACATTTTGGATAAACAGCTAGGATAAAATAACGTCTGCTATAGTCACATACTGTAATCCTGAAGTTACAGTATGCAAATTCTTTAGATGATCATGTGTCCTATTGCTGTGACTATAGCAGACGTTATTTTATCCTAGCTGTTCTAAATATCGGATATTCAAGAGGGCTCCAATTTCCTTTCTGTGCAAGAACTCTGCAATTTTAAACAGGCTGTCCAAGATTATGATTGATTGGAGATAACTAAAACTAATTTCTTTTAAATTTGAGTTTTGATTTGAGATACAAGACACTGTTTATTTTGCCAGAAAAACTTGGTTCCTGTTGCTCTTTCTATTTCTATGAAAGGCGATATCGCAAACTTTTCTTTTCTTTCTTTTTTTTTTTTTTTTTTTTGAGATGGAGTCTAGCTCTGTTGTTCAGACTGAAGATCAGTGGCATGATCTCAGCTCACTGCAACCTCCACCTCCCGGGTTCAAGCAATTCTCCTGCCTTGGCCTCCCAAGTAGCTGAGATTACAGGTGCCCACCACCATGCCCAGCTAATTTTTGTATTTTTAGTAGAGACAGGGTTTTGCCATGTTGGCCAGGGTGGTCTCAAACTCCTGCCTGCCTTGGCCTCCTAAAGTGCTGGGATTACAGATGTGAGCCAATGCGCCGGCCACAGACTTCTTTCTTGGCACCATGTGTGGTGGTCCATAATGGCTCAACCTAAGAATTACTAGAAGAATGATTTTCCTCAGTGAGAACAACTCATTAAGAGTTGAAGAATCAGAGAGACTTGACAGTATCATAGCTGCATGGCATTTTACACTGAAATATAAAAATTAAAGTGCAAATCTTAAGAAATATGAAGATATTTTTAAACAACTCACTTTTTAAAGAAGTTTCTAATACTTTTCTAGGTACTAGACATTACTGAGTTCCAAGAAGCTGTTTAAATAGATGAAATGTTTATAAACAGGTATTTATCCACTCATTTGTGAGTGGTTGCCTATCTTTGCTAACGTTAATTTCTTTGCTCTGTAGGCGTCTAAATACTTTAAACAAATGTGCGGTGATGAAGCTAGAAATTAGTCCTCATCGGAAACGAGTGAGTATACAAATTGAGTAATAGAATGAGAGGGAAAGGGGTGAACAAAAAAGTGAATGGTGTGTTTTGTAATAGGCTTTGCTTCTCAAACTCTTAGTTTCTTGTTCTGTAAGCATCTACATCTTGAATGGCATCGTCTAGACTGATAGCCTTATGTAGTTGAAGCCAATAGATGCAACTAACCCATTACATTATTTTATCTGTTGTTTTTGAGCTGATCACATCATCGATTATTTTGCCGATTAACTCAATGCCTACTACGTAATAAAGGGATCATGCTTAAGGAATCCTAGTGGATTTTTCCATTGCTCGTTAGAGAAAACAAACTGAAGTTTATTTCCACTCTTCTGTCTTCCCAAATATGACACTAACTGTGCTTCAAAGCTGTAGAAATGAAAGTGAAGGTCGATCTGTGAGATATTGAAGAATAATAAGAGATTTGGAGGGAGGAAAGGAATTGGAGGAGGAAGAGGAGAAGGCAGGAAATCCCACACATTTTAGTCAAATGGTACGGAACTGAATTGGATGGTATTTTCTTCTGCGTGTGAGTTGTGAAGACTTTTTATGTGATCTTAGGAGAGGAGGTAGGTGTAGTACTGGGAGTTAAGTGTCACAAATTAGAGTAAACAGAAATAAGTCTGGTCAAAGAACATATTTCTGACTTCCGGGTACAAATTTTAATTATGCCAGAGTCCCTGAACTGAAAAACATTGCCTTCTTTGGGAGTTAAAGCTTTTAAACAAACGAACTGGAACCTCAGCGCCCACTGAGCTGTGTAGAAGAGCCCTATAAGCCAGAGCTCCATGCTTTCCAGTCACTGTCCTGTGAAACTTGGGTCATAGGATATTTTCCACACCAGTGGAAAAGATATGTATCATACTTAATTGTACCCTTTGATATCCTGCCGAAAAGGCCCAGATGCAATAGTCCATGTGACAGCATATCCCTGAGTCCTGTACATAAATCGGGAATTATCAGCAAAGATGTTCCTTAGTGTTTATGAAAGCTGCAATCTGTCAGGGCTGGGTATTTGTGAAGCCTTGTTAAATTGGCTGGAGCGTGTCTGACATTGAAACCTCACAGGACAGCTGTGGCCTGAACGCTAGCCCTCATGTCTTATGGGAGAGGGGAAGAAAAGGTACTGGTAAGAGGCTCCAAAGCACTGTTAGTAGACTGAAGCTGAGTAATGACCCACCTTGACTCATGGCCCCTTTAGTCCAGTAGGAGATCTTATAAATTTTTAGTGTCTGGAGATTTAAGTTGCCACTCTTCTTAGTCTTTGAAAACTACCTTTTTAATTGCAAGAGGGAAGATAAACATATTCCAACAAAAGACAGCACAACTGAAAGCAGTCCAGAGGCAGTGTGCTCATTGCTGACTTCAGTTCAGAATATTTTGCATGCCTAGAATTTTCACCATCTCAGAAGTTTTTTCTGTGAGCAATTAAAGAACAGCCTATAGTTCCCAGAGTTTCCATAAAATAACTCTTATTTAACTTGTAACATTTGGTCAGGCACTCTCCTGTTAAATTCTTTAAATATGTCTTTGTTATTTAAAAAAAAAATTGCTGGGCACTGTGGCTCATGCCTGTAATCCCAACACTTTGGGAGGCCCAGGTGGGAGGATTGTTTGAGGTCAGGACTTTGAGACTAGCCTAGGCAACGTAGTAAGACCTCCTCTTTACAAAAAATTTAAAAAAGGAAAAGAATATGTAAGTGGGGGTTGGGCAGTGTAGCTCATTGGGAGGCACATGTGGGAGAATAACTTGAGGTCAGGAATTCAGAATCAGCCTGGGCAACACAGCAAGACCCCATCTCTACCAAAAAAAAAAAAAAAATTAGCTGGGTATATTGGCACCTGCCTGTAGTCCCAGCTACTAGGTAGGCTGAGGTGGGAGGATCAACTGAGCCCAGGAATTTGAGGCTGCAGTAAGCTGTGATCATGCCATTGCACTCCAGCCTAGTCAACAGAGCGAGACCTATTTCTTAAATTAATTAATTAATTAATTAATTAAATTTAATTAAAATAATCAACTACAAGTGGTGAATTGACACTAGTAGCATATTACGAGCAGCCTCCTGGCTGCCTGGCCCTTAGCTCATGCCCTGCACCCTGCTGGCTGCCAGCCCAGTGTTTGAATGGCTTCTTTCTGTCTTTGCAGAGTGACGATTCAGACGAGGATGAGCCTTGTGCCATCAGTGGCAAATGGACTTTCCAAAGGGACAGCAAAAGGTGGTCCCGGCTTGAAGAGTTTGATGTCTTTTCTCCAAAGCAGGACCCAGTCCCTGGGTCCCCAGACGACTCCCACCCGAAGGACGCGGCAAGCCCCGGAGGCGCGCCGGTGGACCTCGGCGAGCGCCAGGAGGTGTCTTCCATCCGCAGCCTCAGCAGCACTGGCAGCCTCCCCAGCCACGCGCCCCCCAGCGAGGACGCTGCCACCCCCCGGACTAACTCCGTCATCAGCGTTTGCTCCTCCAGCAACTTGGCAGGCAATGACGACTCTTTCGGCAGCCTGCCGTCTCCCAAGGAACTGTCCAGCTTTAGCTTCAGCATGAAAGGCCATGAAAAAACTGCCAAGTCCAAGACGCGCAGTCTGCTGAAACGGATGGAGAGCTTGAAGCTCAAGGGCTCCCACCACAGCAAGCACAAAGCGCCTTCGAAGCTGGGGCTGATCATCAGCGGGCCCATCCTGCAAGAGGGGGTGGATGAGGAGAAGCTGAAGCAGCTCAACTGCGTGGAGATCTCCGCCCTCAACGGCAACCGCATCAATGTCCCTATGGTACGAAAGAGGAGCGTTTCCAACTCCACGCAGACCAGCAGCAGCAGCAGCCAGTCGGAGACCAGCAGCGCCGTCAGCACGCCCAGCCCTGTTACCAGGACCCGGAGCCTCAGTGCCTGCAACAAGCGGGTGGGCATGTACTTGGAGGGCTTCGATCCTTTCAATCAGTCAGCATTTAACAACGTGATGGAGCAGAACTTTAAGAACCGCGAGAGCTACCCAGAGGACACGGTGTTCTACATCCCAGAAGATCACAAGCCTGGCACTTTCCCCAAGGCCCTCACCAATGGCAGTTTCTCCTCGTCGGGGAATAACGGCTCTGTGAACTGGAGGACGGGAAGCTTCCACGGCCCTGGCCACATCAGCCTCAGCAGGGAAAACAGCAGCGACAGCCCCAAAGAACTGAAGAGGCGCAATTCTTCCAGCTCCATGAGCAGCCGCCTGAGCATCTACGACAACGTGCCGGGCTCCATCCTCTACTCCAGTTCAGGGGACCTGGCAGATCTGGAGAACGAGGACATCTTCCCCGAGCTGGACGACATCCTCTACCATGTGAAGGGGATGCAGCGGATAGTCAATCAATGGTCGGAAAAGTTTTCTGATGAAGGAGACTCGGACTCAGCCCTGGACTCGATCTCTCCCTGCCCATCCTCTCCAAAACAGATACACTTGGATGTAGACAACGACCGAACTACACCCAGTGACCTGGACAGCACAGGCAACTCCCTGAATGAACCAGAAGAGCCCTCTGACATCCCAGAAAGAAGGGATTCTGGGGTTGGGGCGTCCCTAACCAGGTCCAACAGGTAAGAACTTCTCTCCTCCCTCCAGGTTTGGGGCACTGGGGGTCAGAAAGAGATTGCCTCTGCCTGTTCTGTGGGAGGACATGGGATTGAGTCTGGCATTCTTAGCCGTGCTCATTCCTAAGGAAGGTGTCAAAGCACCAAAATTCAAAAAATGGGTATGATTGAATGAGTATGAATTTCTGGTTGGGTAAGATGAAAAAAGTTCTGGACTGGGAGGCCGAGGTGACAAATCACAAGGTTAGGAGTTAGAGACCAGCCTGGCCAACATGGTGAAACTCCGGCTCTACTAAAAATACAAAAAATTAGCTAGGCGTAGTGGCAGGCACCTGTAATCCCAGCTACTTGGGAGGCTGAGGCAGGAGAATCACTTGAGCCTGGGAGGCAGAGGTTACAGTTAGCCAAGATCATGCCACTGCACTCCACCCTAGTGACAGAGCAAGACTCCATCTCAAAAAAAAAAAAAAAAAAGAAAAGAAAAGTTCCGGAGATGTTTGGTCGAGATGGTCACACAATGAGAATGAACCTAGTACCACTGAACTGTACACTTAAAAATGGTGAAATTGGTATACTTTATATTGTGTGTATTTTACTGTAATGGGGATAAAAGCATGGAATAGAAATCAGGTCCTCTCAGTTCCTAAGACAAGATGCCAGCAAGCAACCCATTGCTAATGTTGCTTCTACCTATTCAAAAGCCTTTGGGCCAGGTGCAGTGGCTCACACTTGTAATCCAGTAATTTGGGAAGCCAAGGTGGGAGGATCACTTGAGGCCAAGAGTTTGAGACCAGACTGGACAATGTAGAGAGATGTCATCTCTACAAAAAAATTTAAAAATGAGCCAGACATGGTAGCACAGGCCTGTAGTCCTATCTACTCAGGAGGCTGAGGCAGGAGGATCACTTGAGCCCAGGAGTTAGAGGCTGCAGTGAGCTATGATGGCACCACTGCATTCGAGCCTGAGTAACACAGCAAGATCCTGTTTCAGAAAAAATAAAGTCAAGTAAAATAAAAAGTCTTCACACTCACTTTCCTCTCCTCTCCTCTCGTAGGCACCGACTAAGATGGCACAGTTTCCAGAGCTCACATCGGCCAAGCCTTAACTCTGTATCACTACAGATAAACTGCCAGTCTGTGGCCCAGATGAACCTGCTGCAGAAATACTCACTCCTAAAGCTAACAGCCCTGCTGGAGAAATACACACCTTCTAACAAGCATGGTTTTAGCTGGTAAGAGTTTAAATAATCAGTGAACTGTCATTGAAAATGATATTTTTGGTCAGCTCCTTGAGTTTGTTCCCATATTAAGAAAATGACACTTCTCTCCTTTATTAATATATTTCAGTATTTCATCTGTCATCCTATGGCAATCATTCTCTGTCTTTGTTTTGTTTTTTTGAGACAAGGTCTTGCTCCGTCACCTAGGCTGGAGTGCAGTGCAGTGGTACGATCTTGGCTCACTGCAGCCTTGACCTCCTGGGCTTAAGTGATTCTCCCGCCTCAGGCTCCAGAGTAGCTGGACTCCTGAGTAGGTAGGAGTACAGTTGCTCTGCACCACACCCAGCTGGTTGTATTTTTTTTCCTTTTTGTAGAGATGGGATTTCACCAGTTGACCAGGCTGGTCTTGAACTCTTGGGCTCAAGGGATCCACCCACCTTGGCCTCCCAAATTGCTGGAATTACAGGCATGAGCCACCACGCCAGCCACTCTACATTCTTGAGGCCACATTTGATAAGGCTGAAGCCAGTGGAGTCTTAGGAAATTATCAGTGTAGGTTAGTTGATTGAGTTTTCAACTCTCTGATGCCAGTTGATGGGAGTAAGAATACATTACTCTTGCCTCACATGGTATAGGCACTTCCTTCCCAATGTTAGAAATAAAACACTATAGGTAAATATATGCACAGTATCAGATCCTATTTTTAGACAGAAGGAAAGAAAAACATTAAGATTTAATGAGACCATCTTTGAAATTCTTGATTTACACTACCTGGCCGTATAACCCTATTCATGCCTGTTTTTAGAAATCATTTTGGGGCAGGAGCGGTAGCTCATGCCTATAATCCCAGCACTTTGGGAGGCTGAGGCAGGTGGATCACATGAGGCCAGGAGTTTGAGACCAGCCTGGCCAACATGGTGAAACCCCATCTCTACTAAAAATACAAAAACTATTAGGGCGTGGTGGTACGCATCTGTAATCCCAGCTACTGGGGAAGCTGAGACATGAGAGTCCCTTGAACCCAGGAGGTGGAGGCTGCAGTGAGCCCGAGATAAGGCTATTCCACTCCAGCCTGAGCGACAGAGTGAGACCCTGTCTCAAAAAAAAAAACAAAAAAGAATCATTTTGGATGTAAATATTTGTAGCATCATTAAAAAAATCTAACTGTGCTAAAGAATTCAGGTTACGTTTTTTTCTAGTAAAGACCCTCAAACAGTGAATAATTATTTTAAGGAATTCACTACTCTAACATATTTTAGACTCAAATGTAGAGATGAAATGCATTGTACGAATTGTTGATAATTACTTTGAACAGTATAGCTCCTTAGTATGTAGAATGTGAGGGTAGGCTGTAAGGCTAGATGAGGTCACGGATATCACCTAATCTGGGTACATCTTAATTTTTCTACTATCAGTACAAGGCAGATAATATGTTTCTAGATTGACATCTCAGTGCATTTTTCAGTGTCAGCTGGGAATCCTTAAATTCTTTTCAGTAATCTGAGTGTTTATTATCCAGTTGCACATCTACTGCATTTGATAAAAATGGAGAAGCCGCCCATTTCGTTAGCAGCGCTCCGTAGCACGCCCAAGTTGCCTGAGAAGTCAGCAAAGCAAGGAAACTGTGCTTTCTGTCTCCAGCTCCTCCTCTCCTTAGGACTCGTAGTGGATTTAACTTCAGCATCAAAGCACCTCCTGTTCAAAGGCTGTTATTATGTGAGCCTTGCTAAATACAGAAGTTGTTTGTTCTGAATGACAGAAATAAGTATTGACTGGTTTATCCTCACATGCTTCAGATTCTCGGTGGGGATCGTAATGTGTTCTTTTCACATTCCGCCGCCGGGCTGTTCTCCCCCGACAAAGCGAGTATTATACACACTTATAGGCATGATACCATATACTTAACTGTATGGAAATACAAACTTAACTCTGCTCTTTCGTTTTACCTTTCCTGGAGCTATAAACAGTAACATGTCATGGCTACTGGTGAGCATTCAAAAGTCAAAGCGGTCTGTCTTCTCTGGAGTTCCTCTGTGCTTAGAGTAATATTTTCCCTGCTGGCTATTTAAAACTGCATATTTTAGATTCTCATCTCTTGAGTTGCCCACCCCCCCAACCCACCAAACCCTCAAGAATCTGAAAGTTCATAATACTTCTTGGGTTCTAGTCAGCGTTTCCAGTGACTCAAAACCAACTGTAAAAGCCTCACATTGTGGGATCTGTGGAGCAGGGAGGAATCCTACACAAGGTTCTTTTCCTGTTTGGCCTTGCCCTTTTGGGTCCCATTCAGAGAGGTCATTTGGAGAGCTGGAATTTCTGCTTGACAGCCTGCAATGCATAACATGGGTTTCCTGCTGTTGCGTATACTGCTGTGGTGGACCTGGTTTCAGGGCACTGGGGAGGCTGGGGTCCTGGGTTTGACTCACAAAACCCCCATTGTTCCTTTTCCATCTTCCTTTAGAAACCTAAAGATGTTATGTTCTCCTGGGTCATCAGCAGGAGAATTTATTTCGACTTCAGGTCATTCACTGTTGAGCCCTGGAGTTGGCTCTCATTGTATTAGGCTCTCACTGCTGTTTTCCCGTCCTGTATTACCTGCACCTTTTGACCCTAAATGCTTTGGATCTCATCAAGAACTCAGAAGTGATTCTTACCCTTTTTTTCAAGACAAAAGGGACCTTGTTTTCCACACTCTATCAGAGGCACCTAATTAGGATATTCTATGTTGTTTTCTGCTTTCTTCCTATACCACCATTCTATAAGGAAATCCATCAGCTTCCTTAAGACTGTAGACCCCAATTCTCCAGGTTCAAGGTGGAAGGACAGAGACTGGACCTCACAAGCCCAGCTCTTAGAAAATCTAGAACAACACTGTCCAGGAGAACTGTCTGTATGATAGGAATGTTCTTTATCTGCACAGGCCAATATAGTAGGTACTGGACATAAAAGACTAAGGAGCACCTGAAGTGTGGCCAGTACCACTGGGGGACCGAATTTGTCATTTCGTTTAATTTACCTTTAGATAACCACCATATTAGCACAGCTCTGGAGCCCCCAGGGTTTACCTGCAGAAATGGACAAGTGTAGACAGACGAGCAAACATGTCCCCCGCAACACCATCATCTCTGTTCTTTAACAGGGCCATGCCCAAGTTCATGAAAAGGATCAAGGTTCCAGACTACAAGGACCGCAGTGTGTTCGGGGTCCCTTTGACGGTCAATGTGCAGCGCACAGGACAGCCATTGCCTCAGAGCATCCAGCAGGCCATGCGTTACCTCCGGAACCATTGTTTGGATCAGGTGAGAGTGCTGCCTGCGGGTTCGTGTACTCAGGGGAGCTCTGATTGCATGCAGCTTCTTCTAGTTGTGCGGTGTAAACACTGCTTCCGTGTTAATGTACCCAACACAAAGTGTTGTTCTTCCAACAGGTTGGGCTCTTCAGAAAATCGGGGGTCAAGTCCAGGATTCAGGCGCTGCGCCAGATGAATGAAGGTGCCATAGACTGTGTCAACTACGAAGGACAGTCTGCTTATGACGTGGCAGACATGCTGAAGCAGTATTTTCGAGATCTTCCTGAGCCACTAATGACGAACAAACTCTCGGAAACCTTTCTACAAATCTACCAATGTGAGTGTCCTTTGATCTTAAGATTGTTGGTGTTGGGGAAAAATGGGACCAACGGAAGCTTATAGCTTTCTTAATAGCATTCTTTTTTTTTTTTTTTTTTGAGATGGAGTCTCACTCTGGCACCTAGGCCGGAGTGTGGTGGCATGACCTCAGCTCACTACAACCTCCAACTCCCGGGTTCAAGCAATTCTCCCACTTCAGCCTCCCAAGTAGCTTGGACTACAGGAGTGTGCCACCATGCCCAGCTAATTTTTGTATTTTTAGTAGAGGTGGGGTTTCACCATGTTGGCCAGGCTGGTCTCGAACTCCTGACCTCAAGTGATCCTCCTATCTTGGCCTCCCAAAGTGCTAGGATTACAGGGGTGAGCCACTGTGCCCGGCCTTGATGGTGTTCTTTTGACAAGAGGACCTGTGTGGTGATCTCTTGAAAACCCATGTCATGACTTTCTTCCTTGCCCCCTTGTTTGTGGAACAGGTTTCTGGAGAGTTATTGAATGATGCAGTGGCCAGGCATGGTGGCTCACACCTGTAATCCCAGCACTTTGGGAGACCGAGGTGGGTGGATCACAAGGTCAGGAGTTTGAGACCAGCCTGACCAACATAGTGAAACCCCATCTCCTACTAAAATTACAAAAATTAGCCAGGCGTGGTGGCACTCACCTGTAATCCCAACTACTTAGGAGGCTGACGCAGGAGAATCGCTTGAACCTGGGAGGTGGAGGTTGCAGTGAGCCGAGATTGCACCACTGCACTCCAGCCTGGGTGACAAAGCAAGACTCCATTAGAAAAAAAAAAAAAATGAATGATGTGAAAATAAATTTCCGAGTCTCTAATGACTAACGCAATTGTACATTTTTACCTGCAGGCCCAAGTTAGGCTTTGATTAGTTTCTAGAACAGTGTTATCTAAGATGCTCAGTTAAAGATCAGGTACCAAGATCTCTTTCTGTCTCTACCTTCTCTACAGGAAGTTTATTTGCTTCACATCCCTCTTGCAGGCTGTTGGTTTTAAAATTTCACAAGTGTCAGTGTGTTTTATCTTGCTGTAAAATGAATAAATAATCTTTTTCTGTTATTCATCCCAGTCTCTGCCAGAAATACTTGGGAAAACAATACCCATGCCCTTCTCACTTTTATGTAAAGCTTAAAGAAAACAGTTGTCTAAATTAATGATCAAGATCAGGATTATAGCTTTTACAGCCTTGTGTTTTTCTTGGCTCAGTGTGGTATTACAGCAATGTAATTTAAAAGCAGCCTCTCTTAGCGCGCAAATTGTCTCTAGAACTGGCACGGCGGACTTTATGAGAAATGGAGCTGGTCTGGATTATTTCATTAGTTGTTTCATTCTTTCATATTTTATAAAAACACAGGTCACATTTTCCTCGCCAAGGTATTTGTTATGTGTTGTAACCATGGAGCTGTTTAATCAATTTGTCCCATGGAGCTACATTTGAGTGACTTGATTTTTCCACCACATGTTCTTTAAAAGAGTTGTCTATTCAAGGAGACCTGAACATGGGCTTCAGCATTTTCTACAAGTAGTTTGTTGATAGGTTTATTTGCATTTTTATGTATTTGCATATTCATAGGCATTTTTATAACAACATTTCAAGCATGCTTTTTAAAACTTAAGAAATGACTCATTCAATGTATTACATGTATTAATTGAACTGAATTTTTTTGGTTCAGTTCAGCACTGAATATTTTAGCAGCTTACTTTTCCCATTTCAAGAATGAACAAATTAGTTAAACTCATGAAAATCTCCAGAGATACTGAACATTTTTGTAGTCAAGGCTGAGAGATCGCTGTTCTTACTTTCTTATACATTTCTCAGATAAGATTTTTCATCGACACTAAACAAAAGTATAAGTGTAGAGTGTTTTCCGTCATTGGATTGGTAAATTAGGGATTTTTTTTTCATGCTTAGGAAAGAAAAACCTGTTCTGTAAACTAAAAGAACAGGCATCCTCTGGAGCCAGACTCTTGTGGTGGATGTGTTTAGGTATTGTGGGTGTTGAAAAATTTTTTCTCACTCCTCCACAAGGCAGGAAATACTTGAGGTAGTGATGCCGGAGGCAATTCATAATTTTTACCGTATTAACCTCTAGTACACTTTCTACAAGTGCTTGTTCAGTACTGGGATGAGGTATTTGTTGCTAATATTTGCCTTGGGACATTTCCTTGCAATGTCCGTGCAAATTCACCAATCTGATGGGGAAAGTGCTGGTGTCGTGCAGATGTGCCCAAGGACCAGCGCCTGCAGGCCATCAAGGCTGCCATCATGCTGCTGCCTGACGAGAACCGGGAGGTTCTGCAGACCCTGCTTTATTTCTTGAGTGATGTCACAGCAGCCGTAAAAGAAAACCAGATGACCCCAACCAACCTGGCTGTGTGCTTGGCGCCTTCCCTCTTCCATCTCAACACCCTGAAGAGAGAGAATTCCTCTCCCAGGTATGGGTTGCATGGGAGGTACATGCGCAGATCGGGCAGCCTGCATTCCTCCTAGGATACTCTGTAGCTGTAGTTTTGCGGGACTTTTCCTGAAACAAGCAAGAAAGTTAGACTGCCGTATTACTCCATTCTCACATTGCTAATAACGACGTACCTGAGACTGGTGTTTTGGAGTGCATGAGAAAATAGTCTCACTGGACTTAACCTCCCCAGACTAAATCCATCCAACTGATACTTTTCCTCAGCTCTAAAGAAACTTGGAAAATATTTCTTAGCCAGAGGCTTGGGGCCTAGTTATGCTAGTGAAGGTTAGGTTGCTTCTCAAAGTCATACAGTGTTTAAATGCATGTTTAAATAGTTCTTTCTGAGACAGAGTCTAGCTCTGTCACCCAGGCTGGACTGCAGTGACATGATCTCAGCTCACTGCAACCTCTGCCTCCCGGGTTCAAGGCATTCTGCTGCCTCCGCTTCCTGAGTAGCTGGGACTACAGGCGTGTGCCACCACGCCTGGCTAATTTTCGTATTTTTAGTGGAGATGGAGTTTCACCATGTTGGTCAGGCTGGACAAACTTCTGACCTTGTGATCCACACACCTTGGCCTCCCAAAGTTCTGGGATTACAGGCACAAACCACCACGCCCAGCCATTTTTAAAGAATTATTAAAGTTGACTGGGGCATTCCAGCGCTCATGGGATACAGAGCTAGAGATGAGTAGAAGTAAGAGATCAAATAAGATGAAGACAAAACCTCAAGGAAACAATGGACTTAGCCCTCACCTGTGGGGTGGGGGGAGATGCTGTGTATTCAGGCAGGTAAAGATGGTGACACCCTTTACTCCAACTCCTATGAACTCCTTTCCCACACTCCCCTGAAGAAGCTCCTCCCCCATATGCAAACACGGGCCTTTTGAGCTGTTCTATTCTGAATAGGAACCTATTTAACAAAATGGTTTTAATCACCTGGATTTCATCAAGAGCATATATCTTTAATGTTTTTTGTGTGTTGTTGACAAAACTCTGAGATACTCTGGTGACCAAAGTAAAAACACCGTTAATCCACTTAACAACAAGCAGGGTTCAGTGAAAGGTTTTTTTTTTTTTTCCTCTCTCCTTTGGGTTTCCTTGAATAATACCTTGACAAAAAATATATAAATAGTTGAACTGTTCCCCTCTTGTATTCCTTCTACCTAGGGTAATGCAAAGAAAACAAAGTTTGGGCAAACCAGATCAGAAAGATTTGAATGAAAACCTAGCTGCCACTCAGGGGCTGGCCCATATGATCGCTGAGTGCAAGAAACTTTTCCAGGTAAGGAATTGAGAAGGTTAGTCCCTTAATTTTTATTTATTTATTCATTTTTTGAGTTGGAGTCTCACTCTGTCACCCAGGCTGGAGTGCAGTGGCGTGATCTCAGCTCACTGCAACCTCTGCCTCCCGGGCTCAAGTAATTCTCCGATCTGAGCCTCCTGAGTAGCTGGGATTACAGGCGCCTGCCACACACCTGGCTAATTTTTTTGTATTTTTAGTAGAGATGGGGTTTCACCATGGTGGTCAGGCTGGTCTCGAACTCCTGACCTCGTGATCCGCCTGCCTCAGCCTCCCAAAGTGCTGGGATTATAGGTGTGAGCCACCACACCTGACCGTTTGGCCCCTTTATTAAGGATAATGTGAATAGGTCCAAAGTCTTAGGCTTGATAACTTGTTCATGTCTTACCTGAAGACCTGTTCCACAGCTGGAGATGGTATAAATAGCCTGAGAATGTCTTATTTATGTTTATTATAATGTATCAGATTAGAGTTAATCATGTTTAATGAAATAGTCACTTAACTTAAAAAGCAAAAGCGGCTGGATGCAGTGGCTCATGCCTGTAATTCTAACACTTCAGGAGGCCGAGGCGGATGGATCACTTGAGCTCAGGAGTTCAAGACGAACCAGGGCAATGTGGTGAGACCACATCTCTACAAAAATAATTTAAAAATTAGCTGGGTGTGGTGCTGTGCACCTGAAGTCTCAGCTACTTGGGAGGCTGAGGTGGGAGGATCACCTGAGCTCAGGAAGGTGGAGGTTGCAGTGAGCCAAAATTCTGCCACTGCACTCCAGCCTAGGTAACAGAATGAGACCCTGTGTCAAAAAAAAAGATTGTCTGCATTTTCTGGAATTAAACTTCTGTATCTGAAGAAACCTGCTTTGATCAATGTAATTCACTTCCCCTACTCTAACTTACCAAAGAAGAAGACTTTACATGGGAATAAGATTTCAGATACATTTATGGAGGTGATCTGTTCATATCCTCATGATAACACATGAGGTCAGCATGATAACCTCTGGTGGGAAGATGCTTGCCCTGCTTTAAGGACAGGCCAGTGTTTCTAACCAGGCTTTTCCACTGATGGGCATTGAGATTGAGTACAGGTGGACTCACCTCCTTTCTGTTCCTCATGTTCCTCACAGGTTCCTGAGGAAATGAGCCGATGTCGTAATTCCTATACCGAACAAGAGCTGAAGCCCCTCACTCTGGAAGCACTCGGGCACCTTGGTAATGATGACTCAGCTGACTACCAACACTTCCTCCAGGACTGTGTGGATGGCCTGTTTAAAGAAGTCAAAGAGAAGTTTAAAGGCTGGGTCAGCTACTCCACTTCGGAGCAGGCTGAGCTATCCTATAAGAAAGTAAGGCTTCATCTTGTTGTCAGCTGGTTGAGTCCAGGAGTTGAGGCTTAGGTCCATCAGAGCTAACACTCTTTTGCCAACTAATCTCTCTGGGGATCTGTAGCCCACACCCTCCTTTGTAGAGCTAGGCACAGGGTAAGTCAGATTTCCCTGGTGAGAGTGGAAACCTGCTAAAGGAAGAGTAATTTTTATTTTGTGTGACACTTAGGAGAGGATTTCAACTGTTTCTAATGAAGTCCTTTGGCTCTACAGAATTAACCTAGACTTCCCTAGACTGTTTTGCTAATGACATTGAGCTTTGGGACAGCCTATGGCATGCTTCAGTCTTTCCATAATTTGATCAGAATCTCTTTGCACTCTTCTCTGTTCTTAGTTACTGTTCTCTTGGCCCTTTAATGGGCAGGAATCTCTTAGGGGGAAATTAATTCCAGTTAGGACTGGTAAACCTCTTGAGGGCAGAGGCATCTTATAAGGCTCAGCAGGATAAGTCCATAGGAGGTATATGTTGATGCCGTCTCTACCATCTTGAAAATAAATAAACAATGGGAGTAGGCTGGATGGCCTTGCAGGCTTTGGAAATGAGTGCAAATGAATGATACTCCTCTTTTTTTTTGAGATGGAGTCTCACTCTGTCACCCAGGCTGGAGTGCAGTGGTGTGATCTCAGCTCACTGCAACCTCTGCCTCCTGCGTTCAAGCGATTCTCCTGCCTCAGCCTCCTGAGTAGTTGGGACTACAGGTGCCCACCACCACACCTGGCTAATTTTTGTATTTTTAATAGAGATGGGGTTTCACCATATCGGCCAGGCTGGTCTCAAACTCCTGACCTCGTGATCCACCTGCTTCGACTTCCCAAAATGCTGAGATTACAGGTGTGAGCCACTGTGCCCAGTCAATGACTGATATTTCTTTATTGCATTCACCCTGCTATAGGTACCAGAAAAAAAAAGTCATACATTTTTTGTTTGTTTGTTTTTGAGATGGAGTTTCATTCTTCTTACCCAGGCTAGAGTGTAGTGGTATCATCTTGGCTCACTGCAAACTCTGCCTCCTGGGTTCAAGCAATTCTCCTATCTCAGCCTCCCGAGTAGCTGGACTTACAGGTGCCTGCCACCATGCCTGGATAATTTTCCTATTTTTAGTAGAGACAGGTCTCACCATGTTGTCCAAACTGGTCTCAAACTCCTGACCTCAGGTGATCTGCCCACCTTGGCCTCCCAAAGTGCTAGGATTACAGGCATGAACCATTGCACCTAGCCCAAATGACATAGTTTTGATCAGAGTTGACAAGAGCTTTTGTTCACTTTCTGGCTTGCTCTTAAATATACTTGGGAACAGCAGCCTATTTAAGTCATAGATTTATTAGCCCCTAATATTGATTTGTATATTGATTACATAGTATTGTTTATATGATTTATAAAATCAGTTAACATTGATTATATGTAACTAAAATTGTTCGTCCAACTAACAATTTGACTTCAAAGAGTAAGTGTGTGTGGATTGTCTTGGCACTGCAATACGCATCTTCTTTCCAGGTGAGCGAAGGACCCCCTCTGAGGCTTTGGAGGTCAACCATTGAAGTCCCTGCTGTGCCTGAGGAAATCTTAAAGCGCCTACTTAAAGAACAGCACCTCTGGGATGTAGACCTGTTGGATTCAAAAGTCATTGAAATCCTGGACAGCCAAACTGAAATTTACCAGTACGTCCAAAACAGTATGGCACCTCATCCTGCTCGGGATTATGTTGTTTTAAGGTGAGCACTTCCAGATTGTTTTTTGTGACAAGGATGACTCCATATCTGAACCAATCCTACATGCCACTGATCTTACAAGATGGTATAATGATTTAAAGTAGAGGCTGGGCATGTAGCTCACACCTGTAATCCCAGCACTTTGGGAGGCCAAGGTGGGAGGATCACTTGAGGCCAGGAGTTCAAGACCAGCCTGGGCAATATAGCAAGACCCTATCTCTACAATTTTTTTTTTTTTAATTAGCCAGATGTTGGCTGGGCATGGTGGTACATGCCTGTAATCCCAGCACTTTGGGAGGTCATGGCAGGCAGATCACGAAAAGAGATTGAGACCATCCTGACTAACATGGTGAAACCCTATCTCTACTAAAAATACAAAAAATTAGCCAGGTGTGGTGGCACTCACCTGCGGTCTCAGCTACTCAGGAGGCTGAGCCAGGAGAATTGCTTGAACCCAGGAGGCAGAGGTTACAGTGAGCCAGGATCACACCACTGCATCCAGCCTGAGTGAAGAGCAAGACTCTGTCTTTAAAAAAAAAAATATCCACATGTCATGGTACATGCCTGTAGTCCTAGCTACTCAGGAGGCTGAGGCAGGAGTATCTTTTGAATCAGGAGTTTGAGGCTCCATTGAGCTGTGGGCATGCCACTGCATTGTGACCTGGGCCACAGACCAAGATCTTGTTTCTAAGTAAACAAAACATATGCTTCCAGAAAAGTAGTGGATACCTTCAAATATAGAAAACAGATCTATGTTTATTCTAGCAGTGTGTTCCTCACTGAGAATGGCTTGAACCCTTTGGTAAATGAGCTCAGAAAGAGAGTCGCCTTCCAATGTATATGCTGATTGGTAGCAGATTTTTGCCCGTTTTAGGATAGATTTTCTTGTCAGAAACAGCTAGTGAATGAATAAGCCAGGAAATAACATTTGAGTCCCAAGGGAGATGTGGTTGAGGCTGATTTATGTGTAATTCATAATTCTCTGGAGATATTACTGAAAGAAGAATTCCAAAAATCTTTGAGGAAATGTCACATTGGAAGTCCAGACCTTTTCAAACAGCCAGTGCTTCTTTAGGTGTCTGTGTTCCAAGACATTTGTGAAACAGAAAAATGGTTTTAAGCTACACTTCACATTGGCTGTTTTTTCAAAGATGAGACTGTCTGAGCACACAAAGCCTCTGTAACAGCGGCTTTGTACAGAGTTCCTCATTCAGGAGTCCTTGTACAGGAGTGTCTTCGTGCATGCAATGCTGCTCTAGCAAAATATCACAGACTGCGCAATTTATGATGAACAGATATTTATTTGGTTCATGGTTCTAAAAGCTGGGAAGTCCAAGATCAAGGAGCTGCATCTGGTTGTTTGATTGATTGATTGATTTGGGGACATGGTTTCACTCTGTCACCAGGCTAGACTTCAGTGGCACGCTCATGGCTTACCGAAGCCTTTACCTTCTGGGCTCAAGCAATCCTCCCACCTTAGCCTCCCAAGTAGCTGGGACTACAGGCATGTGCCATCACTATTGCTTTTGGTAGAGACATGGTTTCACCATGTTGTCCAGGCTAGTCTCAAACTCCTGGGCTCAAGCAATTCTCCTACCTCAACCTCCCAAAGTGTCGGGATTATAGACATGAGCCACCATGCCCAGCCTCGTGAGGGTCTTCTTGCTGTGTCATCCCATAGTGGAAGAGCAAAGAGAGGGTAAGGGAGAGCAAAAGAGCAAATGTACAGCATCAAGCCATTTTTATTTATATATTTATTTTGAGATACAGGTCTCACTCTGTTGCCAAAGTTTGAGTACAGTGGCATGATTACAACTTACTCAATCCTACCACCTCAGCCCCCTGAGTAGCTGGGACTACAGGGGCACACCACCACGCCCGGCTAATATTTTTTTTTATTTTTAGAAGAGATGAGGTCTCACTATGTTGCCCAGGCTGGTCTCAAACTCCTGAGCTCAAGCAGTCCTCCCTTCCCGGCTTCCGTAAGTGCTGGGATTACAGGCGTGAGCCATCGAACCCAGCCTCAAGCTCGTTTATAATTGGCATTAATCCAGCTCCCATTATGCCCCCCACCTCCCAACACTATCATATTGGGGATTCAGTTTCTAGCACATGCTTTTGGGGAACACATGTATACCGTAGCAAGTAGTTTAGAGGATGCCATTTACCTAGGCCTGGGTCACACAGCCTCACCCCTCAGCCCACTGCGAAGAGCGAAGAGTGAAGCATGATTTTAAATTTGGCTTCTGTGAAAGTCTATCATTTCCCCCTCTGGTTTTGTCTCTACAGGACCTGGAGGACTAATTTACCCAAAGGAGCCTGTGCCCTTTTACTAACCTCCGTGGATCATGATCGGGCACCTGTGGTGGGTGTGAGGGTTAACGTGCTCTTGTCCAGGTATTTGATTGAACCCTGTGGGCCAGGAAAATCCAAACTCACCTACATGTGCAGAGCTGACTTAAGGTATGTTCTGATTCTGATTTTTTTACATGGTGAGGGTCATGAAGGAAATTCAGACTTTTTGTTTAATGCAGAAAATGGCTTAAATGAGCACATTGTTGTTTCTTGGTGACTTCATGAAGAGTGGTGTTTATAGAGTAGCATTTCATGTTTGTTGGTCTTTCAGCTACCGCTTCCTAATTTGGATCCCTTAGAAAATGTGGTTCTAAAGCAATGCAAATATGGTAGCTCTGCTATGAATTCAAAGCCACAGGAAATGATAGATTTTATGCATTTGAACTAGCAAACAGATGTTTCTCATTTTATTTCAGTGCTTTCTAACTTAAATAATACATCTGCTTTTCTTTTCTCTGATAGGGGCCACATGCCAGAGTGGTACACAAAATCATTTGGACATTTGTGTGCAGCCGAAGTTGTAAAGATCCGGGACTCCTTCAGTAACCAGAACACTGAAACCAAAGACACCAAGTCTAGGTGATCATTGAAGCAAAGCAACTGCTTCCACCACCAGGGTGTTTGTTTCTAGAACCTTGCCAGTCCTTGAAGAATGGGTTCTGTGTCTAATCCTGAAACAAAGAAAACTACGAGCTGGAGTGTAGGAATTGACTATAGCAATTTGATACATTTTAAAAGCTGCTTCCTGTTTGTTGAGGGTCTGTATTCATAGACCTTGACTGGAATATGTAAGACTGTGCAAAAAAAAAAAAAGTATTTGTATTCTTATTTCAGATTGCTTCTGAGAAGCAAAACTCTTTAAATACGTTATGGAAGATAATGAAGATACTTCATTCTCTTGTGATACCGGTGTATGTGTACCTGTGTCGCTTTATTTGCAGTGTGTTGAGGGACTGGTGTATCCACTGGAATAGTTGGTACTCTTTGACGTGTTTTCTCACCAAGATGAGCAAAGAAAGGTTTGCACAGAGGAGTGTGAATGTGTTTGTTGCTGGTTGAATGGCAATAGATGTCTAAGATGGATTCAGTGTCTGGCACACTGAGACACCTCCAAGAAGGAGATTGATGCGTCAGGTTCAGTTTAACCTGGAATATCTGACTACCCATGGATCCACCCAGAAAGGGGGACCAACATTCTTGTCGATTTATGGGTTTTTTTTTTCAAGTTATTAAGTGTATTCCTTCTCCACCAACCTCTTCTGTACTTTGATTGTAATAGATTGACTCTGACACCCATTTCAAATGCAGTTTATTTTTAGACCTGATTGCAAATAGTGATGTCGTTTTAACCAGTATGGATTAGTTCAGGGATGAACTGCTCCCTCCAGCCTTACTGGCTCTGATGCACAGGGTTTTGTTTTTTGTTTTGTTTTGAAGTGGAGACATAAAAACTGAATACGATAACACATACTCTTAAATCAAGCATCAAAACTTTTTCCCTGTTAGAATTCTTTGCATTTTTGTGTTTGTAACAGAAACGCTTTAAGACACTATGTATGGGAATATAGGAAACTATGTGTGTCCCAAAGAAATCCCTGTAAATTTAACCCACCTACAAAAGGCTTTTTTCCTCCTCTTCGTTGTTAATGGCATTCCTGAAAGCTGCAGGTGTGTATTAATTGGATTTGTTCTTATCAGCAAATATAGGTTTTCTGATTTTATTACTTTCTGTCTTATTTTATTTTTTTCTACATTTTCTTTTTTTCCTTTAGAATGTCCTTACGATATGTTTAAGTGGTAATGAAAAATAGTAATCATAGTAAAAAACAACAAGAAAATCAACCCAAACCGGTGCAGTTTTTTAGAAGGGTGGTCTTTATTCAGGTTTTACTGTAATGGTAAGGATTGACTCAAGAAGACAGTATTAGTAAATTTATTTTGTATGGATCAAAAGTGAATAATGTATGAATGAGAGTTGTAAGAAGGATTTTTATTTTGTTATAACATAATTTAGTTACCATTTTCAGTGTTATTTCAAACGTTCTTTGAAGAATTTTGGGGCAGGGGGTCAGATTAGAGTTTTAAAATTTGAGTATTTTGGATATCAGTGTTCCTCATGAAGGATATACTTGTATATTCAGTTTTGATGGCTTCCAGATTTGTAAGATTGTATGTTGTATATACCATTCTATTAAGAAACATGTCCACATGTCCACTGTGCTTTCAAACATAGATAAAGCATGATAAAGATTATTATTTAAGATATACTTGTATTTATACCTCAGATATTCTTTTGGGTTTTGTACCTCAAGGCTTTTTTTTCCCCCTTATTGTAAATACACTTTACGTGAATACAGTCTAAGTGAAAAATAAATAAATAAAAGGAAGAGGTTTATAACTTGCTCTATATCTGTACAGAATATAATCAATAAGTGCACTATTAAATGTTTTAAGTAAGGGAAAAGTCTGGGCTGCCTTCCTTGATATTGCATCTCACTCCCACCCTTAAAACCACAGATCGCAAAGCATAGCATTTTAGCATCATCTAAAATCAAACGAGCGATTTGCTGAAGGAAAAAAATCAGGCTGCAAATCATTCCAAGGCCAAACTGCAACTGAGCCACCCACTCCCAAACAGGAAACCCTGGTGAAGGTTCAGGAAGCGTGGAGATTGTCTCCAAACAAAGGTCCAGTTAGGAAACGATGCTGAGAAGATGACAAGAATGTGCAACAGCAGAAAGATACTCACAAGCAGAGTCAGGGTCACCGATGAATGCCACAAAAGGTCTCTTTCCCATTGTTTGGCTTCCCTGTAGAAAGGATTCCATACATACTTGACGAGAAGAATCTGAAGGAGATGAACATTTTCAAGAACTCTGCTGAGGTCGCTTAAAGCACCATCACAACTTATCTGTGTGACTAATTGCCTAGATTGTAAGCTCTTTGAGGGCAGGGCTCGTGTCCTACACATCTTTATAATCCCCTGCAGCAGCTTTCAGTATTTTGTACTTGTAGGCGCCTAATAAATTTATTATTTGCTTAACTGAACTGATCGGATTAGCTTTGGTTATTGCAAAGGGAAGAGCATCTAGGATCCAGTTTATCTTAAAGCCTCCTTTTGATTCATTGCCCACTTTGAGATGGCAGAAACTGGAAATTGTTCAACTTAGTGAGATCTTAAGTTTTAAACTGAAAAAGACAAATTAATCTGATGAAGTCTTAAATTTCAACTGATGAAGATAAAAGGTTAACTATCCCCACAGAGAGATAGCTACTCTATGTTCACATTACCTTATGTAAAGTGCCAATTCACTGAGCACTGGACAAACATTCAAACATATAATTGACTATTCCCCTACTTGCTCCTTGTTTGTTTGTTTGTTTTTTGAGATGGAGTCTTGCTCACCCAGGCTAGAGTGCAGTGATGCGATCTTGGCTCACTGCAACCTCCACCTCCCAGTTTCCGGAGATTCTCCTGCCTCAGCCTCCTGAGTAGCTGGGACTACAGGTGCATGCCACCACACCTGGCTAATTTTTGTATTTTTGTAAGAGACAGGGTTTCACCATGTTAGCAAGGCTGGGCTGGAACTCCTAACCTCAAGTGATCTGCCTGCCTCAACCTCCCAAACTGCTGGGTTTACAGGTGTGAGCCACCGTGCCTGCCCCCCTACCTGCTCGTTTCACTTGCAACTTGTGGATTTAGTAATACTTTCCCTCTTTCCCCCTCCAGCCTACTTTTCCCCTTTAAATACTGAAGCCTCAAATCATCTTTGGAGAAATTCACAGACCTGTCTTCCAGGCGTTGTCCTTAACCTTGGCAAAATAAACTTCTACATTGATTGAAACCTGCCTCAGACACTTTTTGGTTTACACCACCTTAGAGTCTCAAGGAAATTCCATCACCCTATTACTGAGATGACAGGAGAATTTTTTTTTTTTTTTGGAGATGGAGTCTCTTCTGTTGCCCAGGCTGTAGTGACGAAATCTTGGCTCACAGCAACCTCTGCCTCCCAGGTTCAAGCAATTCTCCTGCCTCAACCCCCGCCCCCCCGAATAGCTGGGATTACAGGATTATGCTACCACGCCCAGCTAATTTTTGTGTTTTTAGTAGAGACGGGGTTTTGCCATGTTCGCCAGGCTGGTTTTGAACACGTAACCTCAGGCAATCTGCTGGCCTTGGCCTCCCAAAGTATCGGGATTACAGGTGTGAGCCACTGCGCCCAGCCTAACAAGAGAATTTAAATCAGTGAAGATGAAAAGGAGGAGAAAGTTTCATTTCAGGTTGAGGTTGAAAAAATTTGTAGTTCTGTTTAGCAAATCAAATATATTATTTGAAATGCACAAAGACTCCACTTATCCTTGTGACACATAGGACCCAATTCTCCCCTCTTGCAAGAACAGAACAATTAATTATGCATGTGGGCTGATCATGCATTTCTTAGTAGGTACGAGGAAAGATCTACTGACAGGCTTCTTAACTTGCAGCCCAGGACCAGAATACCCATCTTGTGACTCTTTCTGCAATACCTCATTATGCCCTCCCTACCACACAAAAATATCAGGAAGCACTGCAGAGATATTTGTGAAGGTGCTTTGAAAAGCAAGGGCTATTCAGCTGTAAAGGAACATTCGGGAAAGCAAAGTGGAACTGAACCCAGCTGCTTTCCCTCCCCTGCCTGTTGAAGCATACGTGAATGACTCTAAAGCAGAAATCCCAAACAATGAGATCATGGCATGCATGTCATCTTGGTGTTCCATCAGGATGAAATTTGCCTAAGGAATTTAAATTCCCTTTGCCTAAGGAATGCAAATTATAACAGATTTCAAAGAGCCTGTGGCAGGAAAAGCTCAGGTAGGTCTGCACAGTTGCAATGAGTTGGGCTCATTCTCAAGGGGATGATGAGACTTTTGCAGGCAGGGCGTTTGCAAAATCATGTTGGTAGCTGTAGCCCAAAGTAATTACCTTTGCTGTATATACACAGCTCCCATGAGAGCAGCAGGCTTGCCTGTCCGGACTCAAGGCTGTGTTGACACCTATAGTAATAAAAACCTTTCCACACATATTTTTCAACTCATTGGATTTTTTTTTAAAGGGGAGGGGCTTCAGGGCTAAAAGTGTTACAGCTCATAAGGGATTCTCATTTCCTTTTTCTCTCCCTTGCTCTCTCTCTCTTTTTTTTCTTTTTTTAAAAATGGAGTCTCGCTTACTCTGTCACCCAGGCTGGAGTGCAGTGGTATAATCTTGGCTTACTGCAACTTCTGCTTTCTGGGTTCAAGAGATTCTTTTGCCTCAACCTCCCAAAAAGCTGGGATTACAGGCATGCACCACCACGCCCAGCTAATTTTTGTATTTTTAGTAGAGACAAGGTTTCACCATGTTGGCTAGGCTGGTCTCGAACTCCTGACCTCAAGTGATCCACCTGCCTTAGCCTCCCAAAGTGCTGGGATTACAGGCATGAGCCACTGCACCCAGCCTCCCTTTCCTATTAAGATACAAAACAATGGGGAAAGGAAAGACCTTACTCTTCTTATGACTCTGAGAATGGCACTCACTAACCATGATAAGTGATGTGTGTTTCCGTAAAAATAGTCTGACTTACACGGAGGTCATTTCAAAAGCTTTTTAGGTTACAGGCACTTTTAAAATACAAATGTGTTAGGCCCAAGTCTGAATGGACACATGAGCCAACACTTATTATAATATTATAATGTTCTGGGTATGAGGATGTGTGCTTTATACACAGTTAATATCTCATTTCAATTTCATAATGCCAGGTGTGGTGGCTCACACCTGTAATCCCAGCACTCTGGGAGGTTGAGGCAGGTGGATGGTTCCAGCCCAGGAGTTTGAGACCAGCCTGGGCAACATGGCAAAACCCCATCTCTACAAAAAGTGCAAAAATTAGCTGGGCATGGCGGCCTGCCTCTAGTCCCAGGTACTCTGGAGGCTGAAGTAGGAGGATTGCTGGAGCCTGAGAAGTGGAGGCTGCAGTGATCATGCCACTGCACACCAGCCTGGGTGACAGAGTGAAACCCTGTCTCAAAAAAATAATAAGTAAATTTCATAGCAGCCTTTTGAGAGAGAGAACTTATTAGTCTCATTTTACAGATGGAAAAGTTTAAAGAGATAGGAAAGCTTAAAGAAATATAGTAACTACGTAATATTTACAAATGGACTAAAGAAATTTTAGGGTGGTACTTAGAACATTCTGCCATGCTGGAGATCTCCTTATCCGCCCGGTCTAACGTGGAAGCCCATAGCACATGTGGCTGCAGCTAGTGTGACTGAGGAGCTGAATGCTTAATGTTATTTAATCTCTTATTAATTTAAACTTACATAGCCTCATGTGGCTTGTGGCTACTGTATTTGGATAATGCAGATGCTATTTCAAAGATCTGAGAATATTTTCAAGCAATCTAACCCCTATCACTCTCTTGGCCTATAATAATGCTCTTAAGAACTGGGTACGGTGGCTCACGCCTGTAACCCAGCGCTTTGGGAGGCCAAGGTGGGCAGATTGCCTGAGGTCAGGAGTTCGAGACCAGTCTGGCCAATGTGGTGAAACCCCCGTCTCTACTAAAAGTATGAAAAAATGAGCCAGTTGTGGTGAGGTGTGCCTGCAATCCCAGCTACTCGGGAGGCTGAGGCAGAGGAATTGCTTAAATGAGGGAGGTGGAGGTTGCAGTGAGCAGAGACAGCCCAACTGCACTCCAGCATGGGCGAGAGAGCGAGACTCCGTCTCAAAATAATAATAGTAATGGTAATAATAATGCTCTTAAGAAAGGAATAGGGTGGGTGTGGTAGCTCACTTCTGTATCCCAACACTTTGGGAGATGGAGGAAAGAGGATCACTTAAGCCTAAGAGATTGAGACCAGCCTGGGCAACATAGGGAGACCTCATCTCTACAGAAAAAAAAAAGTAAAAATTAGCTGGGCATGGCAGTTCACATGTTTAGTCCCATCTACTTGGGAGGCTGAGGCAGGAGGATCGCTTGAACCCAGGAGTTTGAGGCTGCAGTGAGGAAGGATCCTGCCACTGCACTTCGACCTGGGCAACAGAGTAAGACCCCCATCTAAAAAAAAAAAAAAAAAAAAGAAAGGAAGGATAAAGAAAGACAGAGGAAGGAAGGAAAGAAAGGAGAGAAAGAAAAGAGAAAGAGAAAGAAAAGGAATGAACAGAAATATGGTAAATGTTTGTAAAAACCTAACTGGCTACATTTCAGGTCAGATAACATCAACTCAACATTCCGCCTGCCACAAGACTAAAACTGCGTCTCCGCTACCTATGGCCAGCCTCTGCATTTCTCAAGCCAGGGTTGGATGAGCTCTTTTCTTTGCTGCTGGGGATGTACACATCTCCAAACTAGAGATAAAGATGCAGCTGATCATAAAGAATGCCTAATAATTCAGACTATTCTCGGCTTGCTGCAAGCTAAAGGACACTCACAGATGCTGCTATTCCAGCAACCACAGCTGTCATTTTGTGGTCTGTTCCTGTCTGTACAGTTCCCTTGTCTCTGGTATCGTGGCTTCTTTTCATGTTGTTAAGACTGGCCATTCAACAGCAGCATTCAGAGCCCAGAGTCAGCTTTGATGGAAAGAGCTCCTAATCCAGGTTTGATAAGAGAGAGAGGTCTGCACCCAAAAGTGAGCAGTAACAATTCTAAGACAAAGACGCATCTTCCACAGTGGTTTCTAGACTTTCACCTCCAAAGGATTCTTTGTAATACCCCTTAACCTGCTCCACCTTTGCCACAGTTTTCAAATATTTCTCAGATTACACAGAATAATTGTACCAGGATGTAACGTTCTTTCTTTCTTTCTTTTTCTTTCTTTCTCTTTCTTTTTCTTTCTTTCTTTCTCTTTCTTTTTCTTTCTTTCTTTCTTCTTTCTTTCTTCTTTCTTTTTTCTTTTTCCTTCTTTTTCTTTCTATCTTTCTCTCTCCCCCCTTTTTCTTTCTCTCTCACCCTTTTCTTTTTCTTTCTTTCTTCTTTCTTTCTTTCCTTCTTTCTTTCTCTTTTTCTTTCTCTCTCTCTCTCCTTTTCTTTTCTTTTCCTTCCTTCCTCCCTTCCTTCCTCTCTTTCCCTCTTTCTCTCTTTCCTTCTTTTGACAGAATTTCACTTTTATTGCCCAGGCTGGAGTGCAATGGCATAATCTTGGCTCACTGCAACCTCCACCTCCCAGGTTCAAGCAATTCTCCTGCCTCAGCCTCCTGAATAGCTGAGATTACAGGCACATACGACCAAACCCGGCTAATTTTGGTATTTTTAGTAGAGATGGGGTTTCTCCATGTTGGTCAGACTGGTCTCAAACTCCCGACCTCAGGTGATCCACCCACCTCGGCCTCCCAAAGTGGCGAGTGCTGGGATTACAGGCATGAGCCACCGTGCCCAGCCCTAATTTTCTTATTTTTAGTGTATACACATATTATTTATAACTGCTAATCAAGGCTAGAAGCCTCTTAAAAAGAAGTGTGAAATAACTTTTAATGACACACAATTTGAGTGTACTCAGTGAAAAGCAGCTTTCAAAGGCTTTTAAAACTGAAGGCAGTGGGATCTTAAAATAAAAACAATTGAACTCCTGAATGTAGCAGAAGGATGGTTACCAGAGGCTGGGAAGGGTAGTGGGGAAAAGTAAACATGGTTAATAGATACAAAACAAAAGAGTTAGAAGAAATGCATAAGATTTACTATTTGATAGCACAACAGGGTGACTATAATCAATAATAACTTAATTGTACATTTTAAAATAACCTAAAGAATGTAATTGGAGGGGCCGGGAATGGTGACTCACGCCTGTAATCCCAGCACTTTGGGAGGCCAAGGTGGGCGGATAACCTGAAGTCAGGAGTTCGAGACCAGCCTGGCCAACATGGTGAAAACCCATCTCTACTAAAAGTACAAAAAATTAGCTGGGTGTGGTCATGGGTGCCTGTAATCCCAGCTACTCGGGAGGCTGAGGCAGGAGAATCGCTTGAATCCGGGAGGCGGAAGTTGCAGTGAGCCAGGATTGTACCATTGCACTCCAGCCTGTGCGACAAGAGTGAAACTCCATCTCGAAAAAAAAAAAAAAAAAAAAGGATATAATTGGATAGGATCATCTGTAACACAAAGGATAAATGCTTGAGGGGATGAATACCCCACTCGCTATGATGTGATTATTTTACATTGCATGCCTGTATCAAAACATCTCATATAGCCCATAACTACATATACCTACTATGTACTCATAAAAATTAAAAACTTTTTTTTAAGCCTGAAGACTGCCCAAGGCCATCCACTTCAACAAACTCAAGTCTGCAGCCCAGCTACTCACTGTTCCTGGCTCTCTCAAGCACTTAGCACAAGAGGTGATTAATCAAGGAAATGGGGGATTTAACATCTGTCCCAGAGAAACTCGTTTTCCTTACTTCTGGGGCCAGCAGATAGGATGTATTTTTTTCACCAACAAAGATAAGCAGAACTCTATTTTCTTGCAGTGTTTCCAAATGTAAACATATAAACAGATCATAAATATCATTCCAAGAAAGCAGGAAATTCTAAGTCACACAGTCTGTAACGATTATTAAAGCAAGAAGAAAATGCTGGAATATCTCAAAGAGCTAGAGAATATTTCACCCTGAGATGCAAAATAATAGAATATGTTTCTGGGCTACCTTATAGAAAAGAAAGAAGATACTAAAATTCTGGAGGAAGGCAGACCTGGCTGGTAAGGCAGGATGAGGGTAAATCTCTTGGTTTGGTGGGGGTTTTTGGTTGCTTTTTTGTTTCAACCAACCTAATGCCACAAATATTATTGGATCAGATTAATCTTTTCCACCATGGGCATAGCCCATATCCTAGTGGCCTTCTACTCTGAGAGACCCAACAGTTCCATCCCCTTTGGACGAATGACTTCAGTGGCTCATTCACCCTGAGGTCAAGCTGCCTTTCAGAGGACTCGTGGGCATTTAAATTTCAGAATTGCATTTTTAGTGATTTTTGAACACAGCCATTTCATGACACAGTAGACCTAACAGAATAAGAAAACCACAAAGGCTAACTCCTTTTGTTTGCTTTTACTCACTTCCTAGTTTCCTCTGATTCTAAACCCATTTAATCCCAAAAAAGAACAAATAGAGATAAAATCAGGAAATATAAAAAACAGCATCCTCCAAATAACACAAAACTCTCATTTAAGCAACAAAAAAAGGAAGAACTGGCAGGAAGCAAACAAAAGAAGGACCTGGGTAAGGTTTCTTCCTTTTTCTTTCTTTTCCTTTCTCTCTCTCTCTTTCTTTCTCTTTCTTTTTCCTTCTTTCCTTTTCTTTTCTTTTCTTTTCTTTTTTTCTTTTTCTTTTTTTGTGGAGACAGGTTTTGCCATGTTTGCCAGGCTGGTCTAAAACTCCTGGGCTCAAAGAGATCCACCTGCCTCGGCCTCTCAAAGTGCTGGGATTACAAGTGTGAGCCACAGAGCACGGCCCAGGGCAAGGTTTCTAATTATCAAAATAGACTTGGCAAAAATTCCTAAGTCTACATCACACCTCTGTGCCTGGAGACACCGAAAGAGCTGGACTCCCTTTCTTATGCTGCCTGAGAGAATGAGATTTCTTATTTCAATTTTCACATTGACTCTAGGCTTCCTTCCTTTCTCATCTTCTTGGTATTCAGGCTTTCATTATCTTTCATTATCTGGCCAATATTTCTTCACACAAATGCCTTCTTTCTCTTCGTGACGTTTCTTTCTTGCCTCCTTCAAGCCAGCTGTAGAACTCCAGGGCCCTACTGGGGTCTCAAATGGTCCCTGCTCCCTGTGTCTTCTCTCAGTCCCTTCCTTGGTTCTCTCTCTTCATCTTTCACACTTCCATATGCCTTCCCTTCCTATCCCTTGATCCCTAAAACAAACAAACAAAAAAAGTCAGACCGGGGCACCTTGATGGAGGTAAACCCAGAGGTAAATGACTACAACTGAAGTGCTCATCTACTATGCTATTGGGCAGCGGGGAAACCAACCTAAAGTTCCTCCAGAATAACTGTTGTCATCTAAACCTGATTCCTAGTCCATTTATTGCTGTCATTTTAAACCTCTGGGCAAGGCAGTGTGGTGGCTGCTGCCTGTAGTCTCAGCTGCTGTGAAAGCTGAGGTGGGCAGATTGCTTGAGGCTAAGAAAAAATTAGCTGGGTGTAGTGGCACATGCCTATAATCCCAGCTACCCAGGAGGCCAAGTTACAAAAATCACTTGAACCTGGGAGGCGGAGGTTGCAGGAAGCCAAGATGGTGCAACTGTACTCCTGCTTGGACAAGAACCAAGACTGTCTCAAAAAAAGAAAAAAAGATTTTTAGTTTCTTATAGTTTCTTAGGCTCCCATTCAAAACTCAGATTCTCCTAAGGCAGAGCCCTAATTCCTACCAGCCAGCAATGTGTCCCCTTTCTCTACTTTACTCCCCTAGAGCTATGACTATCCATTGGGATGCATGAATAATGTTCATTTAAGCAGGCAGGTCTGCACAATTCTATTTTTCCCATGCATTATCTTATTTAACCCTCACCACAAAAGAAACAATGAGATTGGAGGTAACATTCTATGTTACAGAAGAAGAAAGCAAATTACTGCTAGGTTAAGTTCTCCAGGGTTCCCTGTGAAATTAATCACATAAAGCCTTAGGAACAGCCCTTGGCACATGCTAAGCACCCAGTATCTGTTAGATATTATCTTTATTGTTATACTACAGGCCATGGCATGTAGCAGGTGGGAGCGTAAACTCTGGAGCCAGATTCTCTGGGGTCAAACCACCATTTATATTAGCTGTGTGATCTCAAGGAAATAGAGGTAATAACAGTAGAGAAATTAGTACTCATAGTAACTGATACATAATAAGTGCTTTGTATTATTACTTCTAAATGTGTTTCTTATTTTTTCTTAGTTTAAGCACATGCCTAAAACAAACTATACACACCCATAAGATTCATATGAATCAAGATTATTACCATTCAAGCTTGGGTGGCTCTCCCTATGGGTGAGATGGGAAAGGCCTGACAGCTTCTTATCCTTATGGAGACTCTGGAATTTAGCAGCACTGGATTTCTAGATTTTCTACTGAGCTAGTCATTCAACAAACATGAGTTGAGCTAAGTGCCTACTATGAGCCAACAGAGGAAAGCCACAGTAATGTAAGTCAACCCTCCTGACTTGGAGGAGCTGATAGTCTTTCCAAGGAGAAAGACAAAGAAATAATTTCAATACAATGTGTTTTAGTGGAAACTCTACCCAGTGGCTCAGACAAAAAGAGGACACCTGAGCCAGGTGTTGAAGGATGATGGGGGAAGGGGAGGGAGGTATTCCAAGCAGGGGCAAGCTGGGGGCATAGACAGCCTGGAGGAGTCTAGGTTGGTGACAAAGCAGGGAGAGTCCTGTCTGGCTGGAAGAGGCTTCTCTGGAGACTCAGCAGGAGAAGCGCCTGCAGAAGCAGGCATGGGGAGCATGACTGGGAAGATTGAGAAGAGCCTTGCATGTCATTCTAAGGAATCGTTTTCTTTTTTGAGACTGAGTTTCACTCTGGAGTGCAATGGCACCATCGCATCTCACCGCAATATCCGCCTCCCAGGTTCAAGCATTTCTCCTGCCTCAGCCTCCCAAGTAGCTGGGATTATAGGCATACAACACCACGCCCAGTTAATTTTGTATTTTTAGTAGAGACAGGATCTCTCCATGTTGGTCAGGCTGGTCTCGAACGCCTGACCTCAGGTGATCTGCGAGCCACCGCACCCAGCCCATTCTAAGGAATTTGACTGTGGCATGACATGCAAATGGGAAGCTTTGAGAAGTTTTAAGGAGGGAAACATAGAGTTAGAGCTGTATTATAAACCCAAGACAATTAAAATTTTAAAAATTAAACTGGAAAGAGGCCAGATGCAGTGACTCACGCCCATAATCCCAGCACTTTGGGAGGCCAAGGTGGGCGGATTACCTGAGGTTAGGAGTTTGAGACAGCCTGGCCAACATAGTGAAACCCAGTCTCTACTAAAATACAAAAATTAGCTGAGTGTGGTGCACGCTTGTAATCCCAGCTACTCAGGAGGCTGAGGCAGGAGAATCACTTCTACCTGGAAGGTGGAGGTTACAGTGAGCCAAGATGGCACCACCGCACTTCAGCCTGGACAACAGAGCCAGACTCTATCTCAAAAAAAACAAAACCAAAAAAAAAATGAACAAACAAACTGCAAAAGAAAAGTAAAACAAAAAGAAAAATCAAGTTAAAATGAGGTCACACTGGATGGGGTAGGCTCTAAATCCAATCACTAGTCTCCATTTAAGAAGTGACACAGATGTACAGACGTATGGAGTCATAGGCACGAGAGCAGTATATGTGAAGAGGAAGCAGAGATTGGAAGGATGCATCTACAAACCACGGAGCGTGCATAATTGCCAGCAACCACTACAAGCTACAAGAGGCAAGGAGGGATTCTCCCAGAGCCTTTGGAGGGAGCACGCCCAGGTGACATCTTTTTTTTGAGACAGGGTCTCACTCTGGCTCTGTTGTCCAGGCTGGAGGGCAGTGGTGCAATTTCAGCTCGATGCAGCCTCTGCCGCCCGGGTTCAAACAATTTTCCTGCCTTAGCTTCCCAAATAGCTGGGATTACAGGCGCCCGCCACCATGCCTGCCTAATTTTTGTATTTTTAGTAGAGACGGGGTTTTGGCATGTTGGCCAAGCTGGTCTCCAGCTCCTCACTTCAAGTGATCTGCCTCCCTCAGCCTCCCAATGTGCTGGGAATACAGGTGTGAACCACTGCCACCAGTCCCAGGTGACATCTTAATTTTGTACTCTAGCCTCTAGACTGTGAGAATAAATTTTTATTGTTTTAAGTCTAAACCACAAAGAATTGGATTTGATTTTTTAAAAGAAAAGTCTGGCCGAGTCACACCTGTAATCCCAAAGCTTTGGATGGCTGAGGCGTACAGATTGTTTGAGGCCAGGAGTTCAAGATTAGAATGGGCAACACAGCGAGACCCTATCTCTACAATAAATAAATAAAATTAGCAGGATATGATGGCATATGCCTATAAGTCTCAGGTACTCCAGATACTCGGGAGGTTGAGGCAGGAAGTAGTTTGATTATGCCACTGCACTCCAGCCTGGGCAACAGAGCAAGATCCTGCCTCTAAAATAATAAAGAAAGGAAAAATAAACAAAAGAAAAGCCTGCAAGGGGTATGGAGGCTGGATTCAGTGGAAAAGATTTAGGCAGGGAGAGCCTTGCATAATACCCCCCAAAAAGATCATAAGTGCCCAAACTGAGAGTGGTGTGGGGAAGAAATAGTAGGAGGTGAGGAACAGGGAAAACGAGGAGGGAGAATACTTGGCCTGCAGCAGCAGCCCTTTTAGAATGAGAGATGGGAGATAAGGATTGCACTCCAGAGCACAGCTGCACTGCCCACGTGAAGGGTTGTGCTGCTGTCTAAGATAAGCAGTCCAGGGGGAGAAACAGGTTTGAGCTGAAGGAAAAGGATGGTGAGTTAAATCGGGAGTCCACTGAGACTTCTGCAGAAAGTCTAAGTGGAGTTCTGGCCCAGGCCGTGGAAACATGAGTCAGGAGTTCCTGGGAGCAGATGCCTGGCCAAGGCAAAGGTTTGGAAGAGTAAAGGGTAGCTGAAGCCCTGTATAATGCAGAGAAGTCCTGGTCTAGGAGGAGAACAGAGAGGTCATTCCCAGGCTGCCTGGCATAGACCACCTGCCTGGAAGTCACCTCATAAAATATTCCAGGGTCACAAGGCAGGGACATGAGTTTCTTGGTAATTATGCGGAACCTGAGTTTGCTTGTTTTTTTCTTAACTTGGTGTTTTAGGTTTCTGAATTTCCTAGGTTATTGGAGAAAATGAATGTCGTTTATGGATCTCTCTCTCTCTCTCTCTCTCTCTCTCTCTTTAGATGGAATCTTGTTCTGTTGCCCAGGCTGGAGTGCAGTGGTGCGATCTCAGATGACTGCAAACCTCTGCCTCCCAGGTCCAAGTGATTCTCCTGTCTCAGCCCCTTGAGTGCTGGGACTACAGGAACGTGCCACCACATTTGGATAATTTTTTTGTATTTTTAGTACAGACAGGGTTTCACTGTGTAAGTCAGGATAGTCTCGATCTCCTGACCTTGTGATCTGCCTGCCTTGGACCCCCCCACCCAAAGTGCTGGTATTACAGGGGTGAGCCACCACGCCCGGTCGTGGATCTCTTTCAAGAAGCTGGAGGCATCATGGAGAAGTGGAATGGCTTACACTTATAATCCCAGCAATTTGGGAGGCCAAGGCAGGAGGACTGCCAGAGCCCAGTTTGGGCAACAGAGCGAGACCCTATCTTTATAGAAAATTTAAAAATTAACAGGGTGTGGTGGTGTATACCTGTAGTCCCAGCTACTCAGAAGGCTGTGGTGGAGGATCACTTGAGTCCAGGAGTTCAAGGCTGTGGTGAGCTATGATCATGCCACTGAACTCCAGCCTAGACAGCAAAGGAAATCTCTGTCTTCAAAAAAGAAAAGAAAAACAAGAGAAAAAAGAGTGACTGGTGTCAACCAAAAACTTAATTAAATGGATTAAGTGTGCTTGCTCGTGAATAAAAAGTTACAAATTTTCCCAGGCTATCTAATATTCAGGCATAGTCCCTGACACGTGAAATTAGAGTTGACCAGAGTGAAAGAGCTGGTTGCTTTCTTCAGTATCTTTAAAATACAAAAACAAAAACAAGAAAGACAGGAGCAGGCTTGTGCAAATCTTGTCCCGGCACAAAAGGGCTGTACGCAGTGATTAGAACATTTTCATAAGGCACCGCATTTCCCCGGTCAGTCATCCTTGGGTATCCTATAATAATCAAAAGCTTTGATTGACAGTTACATGTGTATGGTTTTTGTAAACTTTGAGAAAGCAAATTAGGTTGGTTTGGTCAATGAACTTTAATCGACAGACATCAATTTTCAAGACCTGAAGAATCTAGAGATGAAAAAATAAATAAAATTGAATGTTATCTAGAGTGGTGACAAGTTTGGGACCCCATGTCAAGTGTTCAGCCCTTACTCATTGTCTTTGTTAATGAGCTGGGCATCTCCAGCAGCGCCACCAGCATCCTCTGTGGTGAACCAGAGTCCCACAGGCTGAAAGTTCCAAACATTTCTGTCAAGGTGAGGGGAAATTTTTAAACCTGCCTCGCTAATTCCAAGGGATTCTTCAAGTGATGGTTCCTCTAAGAAACCCCCCAAGGTAGAGACTAAGTGTCCTTCCTCTGGGCTCGCTCTGTTTGGCCACATTATTTTGTATTGTCTGGGTATGCCTTTTGTTTTGTGTTACTTTGTTTTGGTTTGGGTCTGGGTCTGCTCCTAAACAATAGCCTCTTTGAAGGCAAACATCACCTTCTTCCTCTCTCTGTCCCCAACACCTAACACAGTACCTGGCATATTTCCAGGGCTCCACAATCATATGGACCAGAAGGCAATCTGCTCTACAATCAGATGTGCCTCTGAAGACAGAGGATGAAGAGAAAGCAGCGGAGAAGGAGGGCCACCCCATGGTCTGAGGCAGCTGAATAAAGAAATCTCTTTCCTGCCTTGAGGGACCATCCGTGCAGCACCCAGCAAACACAGACACCCACTGTCTTCAAGGCTCTAGGGTGACATGTGACCCTTGGTGACTTGAAACCTCCATCTAGTTAGAAAACAAAATCCAGCAACCCACAGAGTGAATATATGTTTTTTTATTTCAATAGATTTTGGGGGAACAGATGGTGTTTGGTTATGTTCTGTCATGGTGATTTCTGAGATTTTGGTGCATGCATCACCCAAGCAGTGTACAGTGTACCCAGTGTGTAGTCTTTTATCCCTCACCCCCTTCCTGCCCTTTCCCCTGACTCCCAAAGTCCATTATATCATTCTTATGCCTTTGCATCCTCATAACTTAGTTCCCACTAATGAGTAGAAATATAAGATGTTTCGTTTTCCATTCCTGAGTTACTTCGTTTAGAATAATAGTGTCTAATTCTACTCAGGTTGTTGCAAATGCTATCATTTCGTTCCTTTTCATTGCTGAGCAGTATTCCATGGCATATACACACCACATTTTCTTTATCCACTCATTGATTGATGGCCATTTGGGTTGGTTCCATTATTTTTGCAATTGCAAATTGTGCTGCTATAAACATGCATGTGCAACTATCTCTTTCGTATAATAACTTCTTTTCCTCTGGGTAGATACCCAATAGTGGGATTGCTGGATCAAATGTAGTTCTACTTTTAGTTCTTTAAGGAATCTCCACACTGTTTCCCATAGTGGTTGTACAGGTTCACATTCCCTCCAGCAGTGTAAAAGTGTTCCCTTTTCACCATATCCACGCCAACATCTATTATTTGTTTGATTTTTTGATTATGGCCATTCCATGAGAGTCAATCTTGAGAGCCCAACAAGTTCTTCCTTAATGAGAGATTCAGGAAGTGGAGAAGGAGCTGGATTCTGAGTATCTTTCTTCTCCTTATCTTAGCCCCTGCGAGACAATTGATCCAAATATGCATTTATCTCAGAGCTAAGTCTAGTGGGCCCTAGGGGAAATTTAAATCAGGGCAGGTGTGGACAGACGTGTTTGCTGTCTCTTCTCTTTCCTTTTACTGTTTTCTTTTTCCTCTTGGCAAATGGCAAGGGGAAGGTTCAACTCTAAATCCTCACAAAGTCTGTTTCTCCTTCATCGTAATTAAGGTTTCAGTCACCCATGGCTTTACTAGAGCTGTATGCAATTGCATTCCAGGTCTCCTCTTCAAATAGTGCTGGCAGTCTTCTTGGGGGATGCCACGTTAGGTATGTCTTAGTAGGTGCAATAACTGACTTCTCAAATCATTTATCTACTTACTTACCCAAGCTCCCCTTCTTTAAAAAATAACAAGTAACAGAGTCTTAAGATATTTATTTCACCTAGTACTAACGGCTCACAGATAGAAATCCAGATGTTAAAGGAGTGATTTGAAAAGGCTACCTTTAATCTCTTTGAACTGTCAGCCATCAGTCTGCAAGAACAGGAAACGTGCTGTATGTAACTGAATCACCACCCTCTGTTTTTTATCCTCCATTTCTCTTCCCCGATAAAAGGCTTCTCCTCACACTCCTTTATCTTCACCTAATGCCTCACCTCTGGGAGAAGGAGCTAGGAGCAGTGATTTAATTTGGTTGCAACAATCTGGGGAAAAAAACATGCAAATGAGGTTGAACGCAGGAGGTTTTACTTTCAGAATCCAGTTGCTATTCACACCTCCTTGCACTCTGTAGGTGCTTTCAACCTTCAGGGTAAAGGGAAGGCTGCATCCGGGTTCAAAAATGTGGTCTCATACCTGGATTCTCCAGTCTACTCCACAGGGGAATGTGGGATTCCACCAAGCCAGGATGAGACCTCTGGACTTGACAAACCCCTTTAAATGAATGCTGGGCGTGGATGTGCTCACAGTCTACTGTCTGGTCATTTTCAGCATTATCTTTTAGCTCCTGGTTGATCACAGGCATATCATGCTGCTTAGAAATCAGCAGAGGCTCCCCGCTGAGTGTTGGAATGGGAGGGACAGACAGAGGGGAGGACTGGATTTCTATAGAGATAACCAATGCAGTAATTTGTTTTATGACACTCCTCAGGTGAAATCCACTTCCTGAGACCAAATGCTAAGAAGGAACCTTAGCTCCTGGAGGTCAGCCCAAGCTCTGATCCCTCTGCACGGATTGTCAAGGCCACACTACAGTGCTTGAGAGTTTCCATTTCTGTGGAAGCTGAGCTCGCAGTTCTGCAGCCTGTGCTTTTCGTAATGTGGAGGGGGAACAGTGTAATACTGCTGTTACCCAGTTAACTTACCACATATGGCTACACTTTTGATATCACTAAGCAGGGGAGTTGGGAGTGGCAGGACATGTTTAATAGAAAAATGAAGCGGACTCAGAATTCTTGGATTCTAGTGCTTTAAGCTATCTAAACCTCTGTATCCATATCAGGAAATAGGAAGGAGAATGTTACCTAGTCTAAGAGTCAGGTCAGCATAAAAGGGCCTCATACACACCAGTCTCCACAAGGGGTTTAGGAGACACACGCCTTCTTGTCCATACAAATGCAAGCATTGATGGAATTTTTTCATGGGGTGGTGGATGCGAGCTTTGAAAGTCTTCCAGGATGAAATCACCTATAGCCCTCTCTGGAGAATAAAGCTCTGACTTGTTCATGGGCTAGGGTGGACCCCGAACTGTTTCCTGAAAAATTCCTGGCTTTGCCTTCAGATCCTTCCCGCCTTCCATCGCAACAAAATAGGTTTCAAGTCTACAGATCACTCTTCAATTAAGGACACAAAACGTCTCTCAGAGCCCTTGAACTGATACCCTCCAACTCTTATCCAAAAGCTGCATGAGAGAAAGTTCCCAAGGAAGGGCTATTTTAAAATTATTTACTTGATTATCTCTTCTTGGTACTTTAGGATTTTTCTTTGGATACAACTGGACATCAGTAAACGAAACACCTACGTTTGTACTTAATACTTAGGTTCCAAACAAAAAAACAGAGTTACATTTTCATTAGGGAAGCTCCAAGAGCCAGGGTAGAAATCATGAAGCATTTGGTTTGGATCTGCTTAAATTGTGGAGCTGTAGCCCCCTGCACCTCCTGTGTCTATTCTAAGAAACCTCACATCCAAGGCCGGATACGGTGGCTCATGCCTCAGCCTTCGGGAAGTGGAAGTGGGTGGAATGCTTGAGCCCAGTAATTCGAGACCAGCCTGGGTAACCTAGCGAGACCACATCTCTACATAAAATATATATTTAAAAAAAGATTAGCCAGGGTTGGTGGTGCACACCTGTGGTCCCAGCTACTTGGGAAGTTGAGGTGGGAGAATGGCTTGAGCCCGGGAGGTGGAGGTTGCAGTGAGCTGAGATCATGCCACTGCACTCCAACCTGGGTGACAGAGTGAGACCTCATCTCAAAAAAAAAAAGAGTTACAGACAATATGTAAACAATAAGCCTGGCTGTGTTCCAATAAAATGTTATTCATGGACACTCAAACTTGAAATTCATATAATTTGTATATGTAACGAAGACTGTGCTTCTTTTGAGTTTTCCCCCAGCCATTTAAAGATATAAAACTAGTTTAAACCCTTTGGCCATACACAAACTGGTGATAGGCTGGATTTGGCCCCTGGGCTTTGGTTGGTCAGTTCCTGCTGTAAAGCCTTGTTTTCAATGAATCTCGCTGCTTCGGAGCCAGATCAGGGTCGATTTGGGCGACTCATAATCTTATTCCCCTGTGATATGGTTTGGCTCTGCCTCCCCACCTAAATCTCATCACAAATTCTAATCCCCATGTGTCAAGGGAGGGACTTACAGTCCGAACTTGTTGAGGGAGGTGATTGGATCATGAGCGCCGTTGTTTCCATGCTTTTCTCGTGACAGTGAGTTCTCACGAGATCTGATGGTTTCATAAGGAGCTCATCCCTCTCTCTCACCTGCCACCATGTAAGATGTGCCTGCTTCACCTTCTGCCATGATTATAAGTTTCCTGAGGCCTACCTAGTCATGAGGGACTGTGAGTTAATTAAACCTCTTTCCCTTATAAATTACCTAGGCTTGGGTATTTCTTTATAGCAGTGTGAAAATGGACTAATACGCCCTGGAAGCCACCTTAGTGTCATCACTCTGATGGGGACTAAGAACATTCATGATGTTTGGGTCTGTATAACAGAAGGAAAGAGTATTGAAGTTGGACTCCAGATAGCTGGTTTTCAAAGCCAGGGGTATTGCTTTTTTTTTTTTTTTTTTTCTTTTCAGAGGCAGGGTCTCATTCTGTCACTCAGGCTGGAGTGCAGTGGCATGATCATAGCTCGCTACAGCCTCAAACTCCTGGGCTCAAGGGATCCTCCCACCTCAGCTTTCTGAGTAGCTGGGACTACACACACAGCTGATTTGTTTAAGTTTAAACAAACTGACCACATCTGGCTAATGTGTCTAAAATATATATATATTTTTTTGGTAGAGATAGGATCTCCCTGTGTTGCCTAGGCTGGTCTTAAACCGGCCACAAGTGATTCTCCCACCTCAGCGTTCCAAAATGTTGGGATTACAGGTATGAGGCACCTTGCAGGGCCAGGTATCACTTCTTAAATGTTTGACTTGAGGCAACTTTACTGAGCCCCCTACAGAGGACAGAGAAAGAAGCCTGTGAATCTCCCAGGGCTATAATGCAGGTTAAACTGCACGGCAAGAGTAGGCTCTGCTGATGGGACTCCCGATTGTGCCTTCACCAGTCCCAGGTAAGAAATTTGACCCCTGGGGTTCCTTGGAAATCATCCAATTCTCATGCAGACAGCAAGCAGATACTGACAAATCTCATTCCTTTCTACCCTTCTCAATATTTTCAGGGGTCAAGGATACCATGCAATGTCACCAAAAAATGAGCGGGAAGATTTTTCCCTAAAACTTGCAGCCTTCATTTCCATCCACTCACAACATGCTGTTTAAAGCACCAGGGAGGTGTCCTCAGATTGTCTCCACCCTTGTTTAGGCTCATGTCAGTCAGATAATTCTCAGGCTCCAGCAGAAACCTGCTGGTGAGAAACTTCTCAAGTGTCACTGCTTACAAAAGAGGGAAGAAAACAGAAAAGTCTGTTTATTTTTCTGACCTAGAAGATAACATCGCTTTGCCTTTTCTTTTTGTTTAAGATTAGATCGGGAGCATTCCTTGAAAGTTGACCAAGACGAGATTCTCTCAGCCATTTTTTTCCTAGCAATTTGTGTTTTCATTCAAAGTGGATTACTTTCAGTAATAATAAGGATTCATATTATAAGAAACAATGCTCATTTCTTCATCTGTAAAATGGAAACAATGGCTCAGATCCCTGCCTTTCTGACCACTTAAAGTGATTTATAAACGATGTAAGAATTTTTTTTTTTTGAGACAGAGTCTTGCCCTGTGGGCCAGGCTGCAATGTAGTGAAATGCTGCAATATCAGGGCTTACTGCAGCCTCAACCTCCCAGGCTCAAGCAAGCCTCCTGTCTTAGCCTCCTGAATAACTGGGACTACAGATGTGTACCATTATGCCCAGCTAAGATTTTAAATTTTTGCAGAGATGGGCCTCACTATGTTGCCTAGGCTACAGTACAGTGGTGCAATCATAGCTCACTGTGGCCTCGAACTCCTGAGCTCAAGCAGTCTTCTGCCTCTGCCTCCAAAAGTACTGGGACTACAGGCATGAGCCACCAAACTCAGTATGAGTATTGTCATTTTATTGGATTGCAGAAACCGTGGGCAACAAAATTAACTCAATACTTCTATCCCAAGGAATTCATGGCAATTTTCAGATGTGGTATCATTAAGTTTTTGTAGAGTAGAAATGCAATATTCACAAAGGCATACCCTCAGACCTGAGAGCTGGAGGGGACCTCAGAGGGCTCATCCAAGTCCTTTGCTGTGTTGCAGAACCCAAGACTCTTATGAGCATGGGGGGCACAGGAGGTGGGGGACTTGTGTTGCCCAGTGGCTGGGCCAACGCGGCCCAGCAGGGTCATGTCCCAGGGCAGCAAGGGGCACTTCAAGCGGTCAGTCAGGTAGCCATGAGTTGCGGTAAGCCAGGCTAGGTTGCTGTGCTCCACCTAAGGGCCACGTGACTCTCGAGGTCAGCGTTTTATTATCTAGGTCTCTCTTTCATAACCTTAGTTGCAACTTTCTAGAAATTGATTGAAAATGGGAATCTGGCACATTTATATACGTTACACTTTTCAAAGTCAAAGAAATGTCACAGTGAGGGATAACAGCGTGCTCGGACAGCATGAGTTTCTCTTCTGTTTTGCAGATAAGAAAATAGATTTGGCCAAAATCCAATGATCTAGGAGTCCTCCACAATCTTCCTGTCCCTTGCCCCTCCCTGGCCTCTCCTCTTACCCCTCCACCTAGGTTCCAGGTTCTGTACCCTTGCTTCTGCAGTTCCACATTTTCTGTTTATTTATTTTGAGACAGGGTCTCACTGAGTTGCCCAGGTCAGAGTGCAGTAGCATGATCATGGCTCACTGCAACCTCGAACTCCTGGGCTCAAATGATCTTCCCACCTCAGCATCACTTCCACTATTTTCATCTTGGTGGGTTTTTAAGACTTTAAACAACCCATCGAAAGCGTGAGAGTTGGAAAGCTGACGTCACCTGTTCTGCTAACTGAGTGTGTGTCTTTAGTGAATTGCTTTACCTCTCGGGACACAGGGATTGGAACAGGAGCTCATCTCAGGTGTGCTGCCGGGAAGGGTGACTTGTTATCATGTGGAAGGCAGCACCATTCTCTCTTGCTGAGCCTTGACAAGGTTTGAGCCCTCCCCAAAGCCCAAGGTTGGTTTCTATACCTATTACAATTCAATCTTCTCTAGAAAACCTACATACTTCTACAGGTTGCCCCCAGGGCCCTGCCCGCTGGTGAGGAAGGAGAAGATTCCACTTGGTCATTTTTTTTTTTTTTTTGAGACAAGTTCTTTTCTTTTGCCAAGGTTAGATAGAGCGTAGGGTGCCATCATGGCTCACTGCAGCCTTGACCTCCTAGGGTCAAGCGATCCTCCCACCTCAGCCTCCCTAACTGGGATTACAGGCACCAGCCACTGTATCAGGCTATTTTTTGTCTGTTTTGTGGAGGCAATGTCTTGCTATGCTGCTCAGGCTGGTCTCAAACTCTTGGCTTCAAATGATCCTCCCGCCTCAGCCTCCCAAAATGCTGGCCTTGGTCATTCTATAAGGCAGCAGCTTTCATTGCCAGCAGAGATGGTTTTCAAACTTCCAGCCACAGCGCACAGGCTTCCAAGGAAGGACCCATCAGAAGCATAATGTGTAAGCCAGCTTGTGCTAGGCTGCCCTATCTCAAACAGGGATGTGCTGGAGTGGAGATTAGAGCTTAATTTAATCTTCTTCTATCATCATCATCAGGTGGCCTGGCAGTGGTGAAGCCCCAGGGGACAGTTTGAATGTGATGAGTTGAAATTTAACCTGAATGTTAAAGGTTAAAATTAAGGCTCTTCCAGGAGTTTGAGGCTGCAGTGAGTTATGATCACACCACTGCATTCCAGCCTGGATGACGGAGACAGACACTGTCTCTTAAAAAAAAAAAAAAAGTTAACACTCTTTCAGTGCCCCTCAACACTATTTACAGTCTGGCCACAACCATTCCTCACCCTCCACCCCAGCCCATGGTCCAGAATGTGTCCCTGTAGGGTTATTGCCCCTTTCTTGTTCCTAGATTCACCCGTCAGGGCTCTGTTCAGATGTCACCTCCTCTGTCATTGCTTCCTCATTGCTTTCTCCAGAGCGTTGTGCATATCTGGAATACAGCATCATTCACTCTATTGTCTCAGGTCAGTTTCCCCCAATGGATCATGAAATTCCTTCAAAACAGGAACTGGGTCTTACCGTTGCAATATTTAAGGGAAACTTAAAGAACACTTGAGTGCTGGGGGCTGAGGATGGAGTTGAAAGAGGAAGCCTGACCCTCATGGAGCTGACATCCTGGAGAGGAAGAAGACAGACAATAAACAAGATAAACAAGTAGAAGGGGTAGCTTATTATAGAATTATCAGTGCTGTGGAGAACAAGCGGAGATGCAGACAGGGAGTGCGTGTTGGGTGGGTGGAGGGCATTTCAGTTGCAATGGGTGGTCAGGGAAGGCCACCCATGATGACCATGGGTATCATGATGCCTGAAGGTAGCAAGGGGGAGAGCAGTGTGGCTATGTGGGGGTGGGGGCATAGCAAGGTAGACTGTAAAAAGTGGTCAGATTCTGGATGTATTTGAGCTAGCATTTCCATCCTAGGAATTTACTCTAAGGAAATAGTTGCACAGTTGGCAAAGCTGTAGTTCGCAGCAATGTTCACCATAGTTTCTTTGTGATATTAGCTTTGTAGAAAATATAAATTTACAGGCTGGGTACAGTGGCTTACGCCTGTAATCCCAGGACTTTGGGAGGCTGAGGCAGGTGGATCACGAGGTCAGGAGTTGGAGACCAGCCTGGCCAACATAGTGAAACTCCTGTCTCTACTAAAAATACAAAACATTAGCCTGATGTGGTGGCAGTCACCTGCAATCCCAGCTACTTGGGAGGCTGAGGCAACAGAATCGCTTGAACCCGAGAGGCAGAGGTTGCAGTGAGTCAAGATTGTACCACTGCACTCTAGCCCAGCCAACAGCGTGAGATTCCATCTCAAAAAAAAAGAAAATATAAATTTACAAAACTGGTAATTTGAGTAAATTATGTAATAATGAAATAGAACATTATGTATCCACTAAAATAATAATGTAGAAATATGTTCATTGGTGTGAAAAGATGTTCACTTGATATTATTAAATGAAGTAAAATGAAAATATAAAATATTTTTTATTTTTAATTGTCATAAAATACACATAACATCAAATTTGGCATCTTAATCATTTTTAAGTGGACAGTTCAGTAGTGTTAGGTACATTCAGACTGTTGAGCAACAGGTCTCTAGAACTCTTTTCATCTTGCAAAACTAACAGTCTGTACCTATTAAAAACTCCCCATTTTGGCTAGGTGCGGTGGCTCATGCCTTCTAATCCCAACACTTTGAAAGGCCAAGGTGGGTGGATCACAAGGTCAGCAGTTTGAGACCAGCCTGACCAACATGGTGAAACCCTGTTTCTACTAAAAATACAAAAAAAAAATTAGCTGGGCGTGGTGGTAGGCACCTGTAATCCCAGCTACTTGGGAGGCTGAGGCAGGAAAATCACTTGAACCCAGGGGGCAGAGGTTGTAGTGAGCCAAGATCATGCCACTGCACTCCAGCCTGGGCAACAGTGTGAGACTCTGTTTAAAAAAAAAAAAAAAAAAAAAAACACAAAAAACCACCGGGTGCAGTGGTTCACGCTTGTAATCCCAGCACTTTGGGAGGCCGAGGCAGGTGGCTCACCTGAGGTCGGGAGTTCGAGACCAGCCTGACCAACATGGAGAAACCCTATCTCTACTAAAATACAAAATTAGCTGGGTGAGCTACTTGGGAGGTTGAGACAGGAGAATGGCTTGCATCCGGGAGGCAGAGGTTGCGGTGAGCCAAGATTGCACCACGGCACTCCAGCCTGGGCAACGAGAATGAAACAAACAAACAAAAACATAAACAAACAAACAAAAAAAACTCCCCATTTCTCCCTCCCCAATTCCCTTGTGATTATTATTCTGCTTTTCTCTCTGTAAGTTACTCTACACTAGGTATCTCATATAAAGAGGATCATGCCATATTTGCCTTTTTGTGACTGGCACATTTTACTTAACATAATGTCCCCAAGGTTTATTCATGTTTTATCATGTGTCTGAAGCTCCTTCCTTTTTAAGACTGAGTAATATTCCACTGCATGAATATACCACATTGTGTTTATCCATTCATCCATTAATGGACATTTAGGTTGTTTCTTCCTTTCAGCTATTGTAAATAATGATTTTATAAACAGGTGAGTACAAATATCTCTTCAAGATCCTGCTTACAATTCATTTGGATATATACCCAAAAGTGGAATTGATGGATGGTATGGTAATTC